>JZLH01S0338688.1:0-29970 GCA_001188425.1 Eucidaris tribuloides
GGTACAGTTGGTACTGATTGGATCGCAGGCAGGTGGACTAAAGCCTTCAATGGTACACTCGTTGATATCTTAAAGAAAGATGCATAAAATGCCTCATTATTATTGTAATTTCTATCATTTAAACTGAATTTATATAGTGAGAATTTTAAATGAATTTGTATTCTAGTCTGGGTGAGCTGAGTGAATTAACAGCTTTTCCCTGCTCTTGTGGATTGAATTTATTCCACTTCTTCTTCTTGCGTTCTTCTTCCTCTTCTTCTTCTCCTTTAATTGTGCTACTGTCGTTCTCTTCTTACTTGAATTAATAAATATAATGTCCTCACAAGTGACATCACGTTTCTTCTTCTTCTTCTTCTTCTTCTTCTTCTTCTTCTTCTTCTTCTTCTTCTTGTTCTTCTTCTTGTTCTTCTTCTTTTATTGTTCTACTGTCATTCCCTTCTTACTTGAATTAATAAATATAATGTCCTCACAAGTGGCATCACGCAAAGTGCTTAACCAAAGAAAGTATCAACCTATAGCAAAAAGGCCTGGCTTGAGTAGAGTTTACTGGCATATCGTACACTCAGCAAAGAAAGAAAGTAAACACTTTTTCAAGTTAACATTTGTAATATATAACTTTGATAAAAATCACTGAAATATATATCAAATCAAAGGCAATTTAATTTTCTTTCAGCCTGTGGTGATAATTTAAAGATAAATTTTTATGCATGAGTGATGACATGCGTTTTTATCCCCCAAGGTGCAAAAGTAAAAATTGCAAAAAATGGACCATAATCCACTGATATTTAAATGGCACAACACAGTCAATGTAAACAAAAGAGCAGACTCAGACAATGTCTTTATGTTTGAATAAAAGAAAGAATTTGTTAAAACTGCAAGACTGAGTCGTTTTGTCTTTTTACCAACAAAGAGAGTGGAAGAGGGAGAGAGAAAGAAGCTTCTCTACAGCCTTCAACTTAAGAAAATGTTTGAATATCTGACATGTAACCGCCCTTGTGTCTATACTCTAAATCCAATTAAAACTTCTAAGACTTAGGAGAAGCTTCTTTCTTTCTCTCTTTCTTTGTTGGTAAAAAGACAAAACGACCCAGTCTTGCCTTTTTAACAAATTTTGTTTTTTTATTCACAGATAAAACCATTGTCTAAGTCTGATCTTTTGTTTCCATTGCCTGTGTTATGTCAGTGGATTATGGTCCACTTTTGCAATTTTTACTTTTGCACCTTGGGGGATAAAAACGCATGTGATCACTCATGCATAAAATTTATCTTTAAATTACCCTCACAGGTAGAAAGAAAATTAAATTGCCTTTAATTTGATATATAATTCATTGATTTTTATCAAAGTTATATATTACAAATGTGAACTTGAAAAAGTGTTTACTTTCTTTTTTGCTGAGTGTATATAACCGAGATTATGCCTTTGAAGTTTCGGGATTTCGTTTTGCTATAGAAGCTGCAACAATGGTTATACGATGTTGGAGGTTGTTTTCGAATGTCCCTTATTGTTTTAA
Source organism: Eucidaris tribuloides (assembly GCA_001188425.1). Lineage (NCBI taxonomy): Eukaryota > Metazoa > Echinodermata > Echinoidea > Cidaroida > Cidaridae > Eucidaris > Eucidaris tribuloides. Next base: position 1,512 of record JZLH01S0338688.1, read on the forward strand.
TATCGTTTTCTTATAGATTTTATCTTTTAAAACTTTTTGTATGACCGTTTCTATGTAGATAGATACCTCCCCAAAAAGGGAAAAAAATGACTCGCGTCATATTGATCTTTATTTGACAAAATGGTGTATATGCAGATGGACGATGATAATTCCTTTACATTTATTTGCAGAGGGTGCACCTACCCTTCTACCAAAATAAATGAGCGAATTATCTCTTTAATATGTAGAGAAAAGTGGATTATCTGTCAATAGGTCATAATACTATATCAAAATGCAGAAGAAATATTAGAAACCATAAAAATGGTTATATGATATTTGAGATTAATAAAAAGTTTAGAAAAATTACAATGTGAGAATTGTGATAATTATGGTACATGGTTAAGCAGAAAGCTCCAATAAGGAGTACTATGTGACACTTACCCTCAGCAAAGACCTATCATTTAGTAAACTGTTATTAATTTTGCCTATTCAACTAAATATCTTATTGTTCCACTTCGCTTTGCAATGCATGAGCAGTAGATTAAATAGACACCTGACTTTTTCAGAGTTTTTTTTTCCAAAGTGACAGTGGGAGGAGGTTAACATTCTCTCACAGATTTTAGACGGTCGCAAATATTTAATTTTGACCATTAAGTTTAACGCTGAGAATAATGTGTGTGTGAGTGTGTGTGTACGTGTGTGTGTGTGTTGGTGTGTGTGTGTGTGGGTGTGTGTGTACATGTGTGTTTGTGATTGTGGGTGTTTATGTGCGTGCGCGCGTGTGTCTGTGTGTCTGTGTGCTTGTGTGTTCAATGCTGGGTAGATGGGTGTTAGCGAGTGTGCGTGAGTTTATGTTTTTAAAGTATTTGTATAGGTACGTGACGTATTCTCATTCAGGAAAATGTATTAATGAATGAATGTATTATTTTCTTTTAGTTGGAGACAAAGGTTGCGAAGATGATTCGAAAATGGCTGGGAGTAACTACTAATCTCACTAGCATCACCCTATTCTGCCATCAAACGAAGCTGCGGTTGCCACTAGAGGGGTTACTTTCTGTGATGTAAAAGACAACATCGAATGCGTTACTACAGCTTCGTGAGAGCACGGATGAAGTGGTGACAAGTATCCGCCCGAGACTTCACTGTGGACGTATATGGAAGGTGGAGGAAGCAGTATAAAAAGCAAGGAGCAGACTACAGATGCAAAGCATGTTTCGTAAGCAAGTCGGGAGACTCGGGCTGGGAAGTGGCTTAACTCGGCGATCCACGGCAAAGTCAGCCCCGAAAGGATTAAGGAGGGAGATATGTGAGCTCGTCGTGAAAGAGCATGATGAGGGTCAATAGAGCGGTGCAGATGGGAACCCAAGGAGCTTGGACGGCCTGGGAGAGTGTAAAACAGAGGAATTTCTTTTGGAGGGCGCTTCTGAATACCAGCCCAAAATTGTTGCAATTTGTGATTGGAACCACGTATGACACAGTGGCTTCTCCTGCCAATCTGAAGAGATGGGGTTTGCGTGAGGAGGACCGGTGTTCATTGTGCAACGAAAGGGCGACTACTACTCACATTTTAGCAGGTTGCACAGTAAGTTTGCAACAGGATCGCTATACCTGGCGCCACAACCAGGTCTTGTGGATTATTACACAGGCAGTGGAAACGAGGGTGAACGATCAGAATTCAACGCGAACGGACATCCCTCTAATCATATTTGTACGAGAGGGTGAATCAGCTCAGATCGTTTCTTCTTCACGATAAAGATATTCTCGTCTCTCGGGAGCAGCTGACTGAAAGATGTTGGCAGATCTGGAGAAGAAGCTGGTTTTTCCGGAAGATATCACAGCCACCACAATGCGCCTCGATATTGTGGTGTGGTCGGTGGCGAAGGGGGCAATAATTCTAATTGAATTAACTGTCCGAGATGAAGGAGGAGTACAGAAAGCACACGAGCGGAAACTAGCAAAGTATGAAAGTCTCCGGCTGGAATGTGAAGAGAGGGGTTGAAAGACGGACGTATTGCCCGTGGGGGTTGGTTGTAGAGGCTTTGCCTTGATCAGGCTCGTTATGTTAAACAGCTTGGTTTTGGTAGGAGGAAAGTAGCAGAAGTAGAGAGAGCTGCTTGTGTGGTGGCAGATAAATCATCCTTTCATCAATGGCTGTTGAGATATGAGCGTACGTGGGCAAGGCCTGCGTGACACAATTACCTTATTTTGACGGCGCACTGCTTGAGTGCGCAAATAATTATGTGATGTTACGCGCTCGCGCGGCATCACAGTGCCGGACTTGACAACGTGTTTTCTGTTTATATAGGCCCTACGCGGCTTCCAATTTTGACTTAACAGGTTAATGCAGAGATTCGTCCAGCCAGGATCAGACGTGTTTTTATGCACGTCTGATTCTGAAACGAATCTGTTTGTTTTTTAAGATCTTGCCACACCGCTGCTGACGACGAGTATGGTAACCTGTTCTTTTCATTGTTGACAAACACTCTCCTGTCGGAATGTAGTTTTTTTTTTTTGCCTTCGGGTATTCTTAAAATAGCTATATAGTTGTGAGAAATGTTGTCGCCGGTCCATAACGTGTGAGTATTCCACTAGCATGGCTAGATATCAAAAGTGAGAACATAGTTAAAACGTCTCCATTCCCCTTCCCCATGTCTTCATTTCTTACATTGTTATTACATATATATATATATATAATATATATATATATAGTATAATATATAATCTTTATATATACATATATATATATATATATATCATGACAGAACATCCGTATTTGATTAAATTCAGATGTAATTTCAACAATATTTAAGTTCTGCTCCCGTAAGCATCGATTTCTATGCGCGCCTTGTTCTGGCTATACGCGTACGTTTTTCTTTATGTGTATATATAAACTCCTAATGGGTACATTTATTGGACACACAACAATGAGGTTTATTCCGTCACAATAGCGAACCCTACGTTAGGTGGACACTTGTGACAGCAGGACACGTACACAATAGGCCTTTACAAAGAAATGTCCCCTTAGCGTACCATGCAGGGTACCGACCTTCGATGGTAAAGCAAAAACGTACGCGTATAGCCAGAACGCGCACGCATAGAAATCGATGCTTACGGAGCACAACTTGAATATGGTAAACATTATCATCTGATTTATCAAAATATGTGTTACTTCACGAGCTAAGACAATTGAATTGCAGTTATTTGTAGTGTATTCTGGTTGTACACAAATTTGATTTTTAGGGTATTGGTACACTTAATAACACAATGAAAAAGCTCATAAAAACTTGACAAGGTGATCACGGAATGAACTCATTCTTAAATCAGAAATTTATCTATGTGCATCTAAGGTGTATTCCATACACTTGGTGGTCACAATGTATTCAGTTATTCTATTGTTATCGTATTTTGGGGGGTTTTGTTTCAGAGTAAGTCTAGAATTCATGTGGCATGTACTTACCATCACACCTTGACTTGTCAGGAGACGAAATGTAACCAGGATTGCAAGCACATCGAGCAGAAGTATTATCTCCCACACAGATTCCGTTATCCATGTCGCAAGGTATTTGAGGAGGTGAGGCACAGCCATCACCTAAAAAAAATAAATAAATAAATAAAAAAAAGTATAAATCGTCGGCGTTCATCCGAACAGTTGTATCTGTCGATTTTTAGGTTTTTTTTTTTTTACAGAAAATGAAAGTACAACTCTTACTCTATGCATGGTTAGATATTTAGGCAGCAACTTATTTTATTTTTTGAGATATGTGAGGATTTTAAAGGCGATGCCATATTTTTTTTTTTTTGATAAAATGCGCAAATCCCATTGGAAACGTGTGCTGGAGCACAACAACAACTGCGCGCAGTTATTATGCAAATACGTGGTCACCATACGCACTGCATTGGCTTTGCACGTGAAAGAGAGATACGACGGTTTGCTTGATCGCCCGTATTGAAAAATGCGGTCAGCGTTGTTGAACTCCCTATGGCGTTTTAGTACAGGGAAAATCTAAACCGTTCAAACCGAAATTACAAGCATGTAGCACTTTTGCGATATTTTCTCGGATTTTTGGTTTCTGTATAAAAATAAAGATATCAATGTAAAGCAATTGTCTTGGTCTTTCCTACCATGTGTATTTCTAGCAATGAACATCTTGTAATGCTTGGGACAAAAAGTGGCAATTATAATAAACTTTGAAGTCGACTTTCTCTGAAATGAGTTTCGCACTGTCGTATCGCGATACAACGGTTTGGAAGACCGCCGACGAAATATCGAACGTTGGTTATCTGAACAGGTCAGGAAAGAAATACTGAACGTAATACGTGCGTACGTAAGTGCGTACCTACCTACCTACCTACCTACCTATCTACCTACCTACTTACATACTTACCTACCTACCTACCTACCTACCTACCTACCTACCTACCTACCTACCAACCTACCTACCTATCTACATACATACATACATTAATTCATACATACATACATACATACATACATGCATACATACATACATACATATAAATAAAATGTTACCATTTGAATCGGGAAAAAAAGTTTGTTTGTTCTATAAGTACCGTTAAAAAAAATAGGGTAGTTCGATCGGTCGGTCGGATTGTTGTCGTTTTTGATCAACATGAATACTGGGATTCTTTGGTGACAAATATGTCACTTTACATTTAACTTTTATCCATGCAGTACGAAGTTCGTAATGAGTAGGAAACTGGACGTCGGAGACGGCCGCTGGAACTGAGAATTCTCCTGCGTGTCTGACACGCTATCATTGTTTTTTTTTTTTGCATTTTGGGGGCTTTTCAATATATTTAGGTTTTGCCATGGTTTTGATTGTGAATTAAAAGAAAAAGGAAATTGGTCTGCCCAATCGCATTGAGTCAGTCAGTCGATCGAACCAAACCAAACGTGTTTTGGGGGCTTTATGGAAAATAAAACATGATTTTACACACACACAAAAAGTTATGGTTAGGGTTCAAATGTGAATTGGAATTTATGCACACCCTCTATCTGAGAAGAAAGTTTGGTCATATATGAAAACAGTAGTTTATTGCACAGTATTGTCATTTTATTGTTTCCCTGTGTTTTGTGTCGCCCTGAAGTTTTGAGATGCTCTTCAATATTTGTTTTCTCCCTCTCCTCCATGCTGGGACCTACGAATACAATTTTACAAGCTTAACTCACCGCCTTAAATATTAGTATGCAATTCGCTCCATACAACAATTAAGTAGTAATGTTAAACACAGGTACACAGGGTCGGGAAATTATGACTTAAAAAATAGATTTTTGTTGATTTAAATCAATTAAAAAAAATCGGAAAGGTACCATATAATTCAAAGTTTCAAATTCAAAACTGCCTATACGAAACTGTTTTTCCATCAATCATTAATTCCGTTCACAAATTAGTTATCAAGTTTGAATAAAGTTGGTCGTTTATTAAAAAAAAACAAATCATTAAAAAAATTAATCCCGATCTTCTTCATTGAAATAAATCTTCTAGATTTTATATTTATTTTATGAAGGGCACCAAATATATTTATAAACTGAATTCAAACTTGCCTGTAGGAAACGGTTATTCTATTAATCGTTATTTTTTTCCATATTAGCCATTTTTAACAGAATTGGTGTTTTCAAAAGAGTGACATTAAAAAAGAATAATAATCGCATTTTTTAAAATTTTAATTAGTCTTTTGGATTTTTTTCTGTGGGTTTTTCTGTGGCGCAAAATATGTTCCTATTCCAAGTTTAAATTTTGTTATAGGAAACTGTTATTCCATTAAGCGTTATTTTATGTTTTCATATGAAATCGGTGTTTTACAAAAACAAATCGTAAAAAACCCTATTTTTCTTTATTTAAATCGCGATTTTTGTATCTGAATAAATCATTTTTTTTCTGAGGGGCACTAAATATGTTTATATACCAAATTCAACATTGCCTTGAGAAAACTTTGCTTTCATCTATCATTATTTCTTATCTCACTTGAAATTGGTGCTTTAAAAAGAAACTCTATAATACAGCATATCACAAACATTTATTTTTTTCTAAGCCGTAATCTTTGTAAGCGAACTCAATTTAATAATGACAAACATTCAAAAAAATAAGTTAATTATTGTATTCTTCTTCTCCTTCTTCTTCTTCTTCTTCTTCTTCTTCTTCTTCTTCTTCTTCTTCTTCTTCTTCTTCTTCTTCTTTTTATTTATTTCGACAAATTAAGAACAACAAAAGCGTATAATACAATATAACACAAGAGATTAACGTTCATAAGAAGCACACATAAGGGCATCCACTAGACTGCCAGGGTCAAAAAAGTAGAAAAAGGGTAAAAAAAAAGAAAAGAAAAACGAAAAAACTAAATAACTGCTGTCTTAAACGACTATCTGGCCCTGTCCAGTGGATGCTTACGTAGAAACAAATACGAGCAGAAATAGTAAAGGACGGCATAATGCAAACCGGTAAATACAATTAGTTCAAGTTACCTAAAACAATTGGATAAACAGCATAATACTTGTTATTTGAATAAATTTGAATAAGTTTGGAGTGGGAAAAAGAAAGTTTGCAAGCCATCGTAAACAGGCTACATTATTCAGAAAATAATAAACCGTCATACGTAATGAGTGTCACGTGAGAATTAGATAGAGTATGTTTTAATATCCCATGAGGGTAATTGTATTTAAATGTATACAGTAATTCTCTCGACCAGGTGAAAATTGTTTCCGAGGTACGTTTATCTGAAATGTTTAGAGCTTTTAGTATTACTTATATAAACTGGTCGTTAGTCAAGGACCTCTAATAAATTATTCATATGAAGAGAGAAGAATAGATTGTCCGGTGCTTTGTAGGAATTCAAGTAAACAAGTTTTGGTAGATGGCGGTAAAGGAATGTGTGGTAGCAGTTGGGTATTTTGGACGACCAGATAAAACTGAAACACAGACTGAGGTTCTGGGAGACTCATTTTCACTGCCACGTAGAGAGGGCTTGCTCACCGGTGACGCTCTCGGCTGAGATCGACTGTTAGCCGCCTTTTTTTTCGAACTTTGCGTTAAACCCCGGGTTTGCTTCGTCTTTGTCTTCACTACTTTTCGTTTCTACACTGCACAACGAGGGAGGGACTTCTACACTACTACGGATGCCATTTTCACCGCCAAGCCATCGTTTCACTCACCGGTCATTCAAGTAGGTCATTAGTTATATTAAACTTTATACTTAGGGACAGAAGAGTCTTGACAATGAGTGAGATATTTTATATTTTTGAATGATAGTCAGCAACAATCTGCTATACCAACAACTAAGATAATGTGAGAAAATAGCTTTTCAGACTGTAATGACATGCAATTTTGAACCTACCTCATGTTGCTGTTAGTATATAATCAATGAGAGAAATTAATTTTACAGTTTGCCACCCAAAAATATGTATAGAAATATTATATTACTGGCATCGATTAATGTTTCGGATTGGGGAGGGGGGGGGGGGACAAAAGTAAAAAAAAGTCCAAAATTTTCGGCGCGCACAGCACGCCAAATTGTAGTACAAAATTTTGCGCGCAAAGCGCGCTGAAAAAAAAATCACAATTTTGTATGTTAAATAGTATTTTTATGCCATGTATAATGGTTTTATGGTTTTTGTTTTTTAACGTTGCGTTGTCCTTGTTCATGTTGTTTATCTTAACTTACCACGAATTATATCTCTATCTTTAATTTATGTAAATTACATTACACTGTACGTCTGTGTAGTTAAGTAAATGAGCTCTGGTATATTTTCTGTTAATATTGCTCCCGGTACACTGTTCTGGTATTTGCAGAAAGACGAAAAAAATAATAACATTAATCATTAACATAAAATGAAACATACACTGCAGGAAGTCGTGTTATTACTGCTGCTGCTAATACTATTACTTCCACTACTACCACTATTACTACTACTGCTGCTACTACAACAACAACAACAACTACTACTACTACTACTACTCTTACTACTACTACTACTACTACTACTACTACTTCTGATACTACTACTACTCCTACTACTACTATTACTCCTACTACTACTACTACTACTACTCCTACTACTACTACTACTACGACGACGACGACGACGACGACCACCACCACCACCACCACCACCACCACCACCACCACTACCACTACTACTACTAACACTACTAATAATATTACTTCTTACTACTGTAAATGATAAGAATATAATCATCACGATGTATTGTAATCCTAATATATTTTTAGATGGCTTGAGTTCTTGAATGGAATACTTTCCATTGCATAACACTCATTTTAGCAGTAGCGATGATAAACGTCTATCTGATCGTAGTCATGATTGTGACCATACATACATCTGTAAAAATCGATAAAAAATGGCGATATAGATAAAGAAGATTTTAAACAACATTATAATAAACTTACTTTCATTGCATGCTGGTCCACTCCAGGTAGTTCGGCAAACGCAATCCCCATTATTACACACTGAAAACTGTGGACATGGCATCAAGCAGCTCCCGTCATCTAAATTGATACAAAATAACCAAGTGAAAAAATTTCCACCATACACTACAGTAAGTCAGTGCACATGGATTTGAGGTAAAAGTCACACTGACATCTCCTACCAGATGCGCACACGGGACGCAACAGATTGTTAACAATATTCATTTTTCAATTTACAATATAAACACAACTAAAAAAGTAATTACCCCCTTTTTCAAAATATGATTTCTTTTTAAAGAAACGGCTTTGAACAAAATAATTTGGTACGAGTGTTCCTGTACTCGTTGACTAATTCCTGTGTGAAAATGTGATTGATTCGTCAAGTCATGCATGAGTGAACACATGGTAAAGGCAAACATGTCACTTTTCAAAAACCACAAGGGTCATTTTGGGGATTTGTGATGCAGGAACTTGACAAATTCTGTTTCTGGTTAACGATAAAGTGCTACTGATGTTAATCATCTATCGTTTGACCCCCTTACACCTTCCCGGGCACTTTTCACATAGTTTATGTTTCAGTGAACTCAGTTTAAAAAGATCATCTATCCTCAAATTTGAAATCGTAAAATCCATTAAGTTTATTGAAAAAAATTGAAATCGGATATTTTTCAGCAAAATGTATTTTTACATGTTGTACGAACATGAGAGTTTGTAACCATATCATGGTTGAGTGAGTACACTTTATAAATAAAGCAGACAATGTCATTATTTACCATTATTTTGTCAAAAGAGATGACTTCTGTAACTTTTGAAAAGTTCAACTTTAATGCATGTTCGCTCATGCATGACTGGATGGATCCTTCACATTTTCATACAGAAGTTAGTCAATAAGTGTAGGAACACTCTCTTAAGATCATTTTGCACAAACTCGTTTTGTTAAAAAAATATTTTATGTCGAAAAAGGGGGTAGTTATTTTTTTGTTGTGTTTATACAGACGAACTTAACAGACATAGTTGAATGTGTAAGGGTTGTCGATAAAGGTTGATGTTTAGGAGAGATGGAACATAACCAGGGCGTCAATCCATTTTTCAGAAAGGGGGGGGGGATAAGCAAAATGCCATAATTTTTGGTGCGCCGTAAAATTTCAAAATTTGTTTCTTCAGTAGAATTTTTATGCTAAGTTCAAAAGTTTTGTAGTCTATTGCACTGCTTGAAAAACATATTATTGTATTACATTTAATATATTTTGTTTAATCGTATGTAAGTTTCCTTCAATAATTTGACCAATTCTGCGTGTGGCCTTGTTTTTAAAAAAGAGTCTTCACTGCGCGATAGTCTAGTTATAATCAATTATTTTGGCTATCCACTGTAACAACAAATTCAAGTTCTCTTTGATTTTGTGTGTATTGGGGTGAAGGCGTAGTGGAGTGGTGGGGTTAGGGGGTGGTTGGAGTGTTGGTGGTATGTGTTTGTGCAGATGTGGGGTACAGGGGTAGTTGGGATGGTGGGATGGAGGGGCGGTAGGGTGGTGGGTTTAAGTAACCCTAACACACCCTCACCATACACTCCCACCATCCCACTACCCCTTGTGGGGTGAGGTGGTAGTGTGGGTGTGTTAGGGTTACCTTGAGCGACCAACCCTACCACCCCCACCACCCCACACCCCATCAGCCTACACCCCCACCACCCCACAATCCCCATCAGCCCACACCCAACCACTCCACACCCCACATCCACGCCCCCTCACACCCTAACACTAGACTACTCCCACCACCCTGCATCCCCACCACCCCGCATCCCCAGCACCCAGCACCCCGACCACCCTGCACCCCCACCACCCACTACAACCCCTTGACCCGTATACGTAATTCATGCTTTTAGTCAACATTTTAATTTTACATATCCCAATCCCCACGTAGCTCCACACACACACACAAAAAAAACTTAAATCTGTTGTAACACTAAATAGCTTATTCCTGCGGAACTTAATTTTCATGTCCTTTATAAAAGTGGGCGGTGCTCACTCAAGCACGAATCAATTTGAGAATTTTTGGTGTCATATTAAAGACGAGATGCTCAGCTTTCCATGTATATAAACTTTTTTCAAAAATTTGAAATAGTTGTTATTTGGGGGCCATTTTAAAAGTGTATTTTTTTTTCTGGGACACTCGGTACTGGCAGACAAAGACCAGTAATCTTAACTGCCCGAATTAAAGTACATTGTCGTAAAATGGAAGGGTGTGGAATGGGGAAATATCCCAACACTTTCGGGGGGGGGGGGAATGATCTGTACAAATATACACCCACTTTTCATTAAAAAAGTATTTTGGGTGTTTATTAAATTATTAATGACATTCATACAATTCTAAAATACTAACGATATGGTTATCTAAATATCCCGATGTTTCCCATTTTTAATTACAATATTTGTCATTCGTGATTGTTTCATCGGTCCAAATGGGCATTAAATCCATTTTCCTATTTAGTACACAGATTAAGCAACTTGTAGGCATAATGAAAAATTTAATTATCAACAAAATGCAGAACAGAAACTCATATATTTTCACAATGAGGCATGGGACCCAACCCGAGACGGTTAAAAGCAGGGCGCAAACCAGGGCGGGGGGGGCCCAGGGGGACATGTCCCCACCCTCACGAATCGGCGTGGGTACACAATATCAAATGTCCCCCTCACGATTTGATAGGGAAGTTTTTTTTCGCCAAAATTTCAGCACTACCTCCACCCCCCCCACTTGCGAGTTTTCGACGGCAGGCATGTCCGGGAAATTTTGGACCTTGGATTTGGCGAAAAAATTTCACTACCCCGCCCCCCACCCTTCCCCTACCCCTCCCCCGCTGGCAGTGAAGTTTTCGCAACTGGCATGAACGGTCAAATTTTTGCACCTGGATTTTGGCCTTGCGCCGGCGGAGAACAAATTATTGTCCCCCCCCCTACATTTCAATATTGATTTGCTAGCCGACTGCATGTTAAAGCACTTAAGAAGATGACAGTCAATACACTTTTTTTTTAAATGCCATGAATTTTTGTTTAGAAAAAAAAATCTTTCAATTTTGTTAGGGTTATTAAAAACTATTATAAGAATATTAGAAAGTGTACACCATATATGTAGTAAAAAAAAAAAACCGCGTAAAAAGGGATTTTCATGGTGGGGCCATTTACGCGCGTACAGGGAAAAGGGTATTACAATCAAACTCAGGAAAAAGAGGTATTTATTTAACAGAATGTTTATTATTAAAGCGTATCTTTTCAGACTTGAATACTTGTTTAGGGTATTCTAAGATCGACAGATAATTGTGACCTGTCAGTTCACCACGTTAGCCCGATGAAGTCACACAACCCGAAAGTAAAGAAAGTGCCGGATATAACTGTCCTGAAAAATCTAAAGTTTTGTGACTTTTGCATGCTGGTAAAGTTTGAATATTTATATTTTTCAACAAAAGTATTGTTCTATCTATGTTTATGTTTCATGTGTAACTTTATCATGGAATCATAGTGACAGGTCATAATTATTTGTTGATGGTATATTTTGAAAGTACATAAATGCAAATTGTGTTCACCTTGTAATGCCCCAACTTTGAAACGACGTAGAGCAACTTGATTTCTAAAGATTGCCCGCTACTTTTTAATTCGCATTAATAGAGTGTTTCCCCCCCCCCCGAAGTGGTAGAATCGGAAACTATTTTTTTTATATGTATGAAAATCATGTACAACCTAATCAAATTTAGTATCTCCATAAGGCTAAAATACCATACCTTTCAGTGTAATTTATTTCATTTAATTTGGTTGTGTCAATTCTGAGATATATTGAATTTTCTGCAATGACTCAATATCGTATTTCTCCTAGTATACTGTATGTGCTATACGGTACATGTACACGCTTGGTTCGGTATGTGATAAAAAAAGAAACACACTGAGCCTGTGGAAAGTATTATGTACTCGTTTAATTTAGCTGAAGGAACAAGGATGTACATTTCTGATTTACTTTCATTTGTAGTATAGAAGGGGTACATAACTTTGACAAAAGGCCTAAAATTAATGAGATGCGCAGATCATCACGATGTCAGAGTGAATGCAGCTTGGTAAACAGAAGACATGAACATGGGCAATATCATTTGAGTGGAGATTAACAGTTATTTCTATCTTATTTTTTATTTACTAGATAGTCATGAAAAAACACATATTGAAAAAAAATGAATTCGTTATTTGTTATATTGCAGCATGAATATGTACAAACACCAAAATATGCTTGTCTCACACCAAATCTCAATACACACGCGCCCATGCACATACACAATCACTCAAACATGCACGCACATACGCACGCACAAGCACATACATGCACAAACATACCTACACACAAACACACACATTCATACACACAATCACACACACACATTCACACACACACACACACACACGAACACACACACACCTACACACACACACACACACACACACACACACATTCATACACACAATCACACACACACATTCACACACACACACACACACACCACACACACACACACACACACACACACACACACACACACACACACACACACACACACACACACACACATTTTAGTTCTCTTCTTTTCTTCCTTTCTCTTTATTTTCTGAGGCTGCTAACTCTTGAAGCTAATTGTTTACGCTAGCAGTCTCCTGCACCATAACCCAGTAATCAGCGTCATGAATTTAGTTATTCACATTATTTTTGCTTATTTGAAGTTTATCTTACATACTGACTAATGCTATACATGCACATCTACCCATTTATTTGTATTCTACTTTTACATTATCTTTGTTATATGGAAATATTTACATTTATATTAAAGTGATAGGCTAACATTGTGGAGCTTCAATTTAAAAAAAAAATTGTCAAACTTTGATATCTGAGCTACATAGCAGTGTTCAAATGGACAAATAAACACCCTAGAATACAAAAGTTTGGAAAGTTACACTGCCAATGGCAAATGTTAGCCAATACCTTTAAATATTGTTATATTGTAATCTGTACATATATGTATTACAATTTGATTTTATATGATTTGCAGAAATAAAGTTCAATTTAATTCAATATTATTGATTTTTGTAATTCAGTTTTGTGAGTTCTGTAGGCAACAATAAAACCAATTCAGTTGCCATTATGATCAATGTACAAAAGCGGGGGACACGTGATTTTGCATGACTGCACAAAGTGATCCTAACTTTATATTAAAAAGGTAAATTGAATGAACTTTATGAGAAGGACAATTTGTTCTGATACAATATGATTCTAAATACACATACCATTTGAGAAAAGTAATTACCTTCAATAATTTCGTTCCGATTGAACCATTTTTTTTTTTTTTTTGGGGGGGGGGGGGGGCGGGGGTGTGCACTGTATTTGACTTAATGTTTGAAGGTCTCATCAGTCTCTGTATATTAGACATTTCAGAAAGTTTCCTTTATAAAGTGTTATTGGACGCCATGCAGTCTCATGGGTACTAACAAATTTCTCGCTAGCTCGCATATTGATATATGCTGCGCCATGAAAACCCAACTGCAAAAATTAAAGCTATGATATTTACTGCTTTTATATGAAAGCAAAAGATCGACAAACACTTTACACGAGAGTTTTTTAAATGTGATCACATCAAAAGTTATACGCCCGTGTTTAGAGATAGTGGTATATTTCTCGCACGTTGTATGTGTCCCCCTTTCAAGAAATAGCCCTTGATTTGAGCTTTGGGTTGTCTCCAAAATTTTGAAATTTCATCGATCTCCCCCACCTCCCTGCCACTCCTCGGATCGGATTCACATGCATGACAAAATGTCAAGTTTTGTTACAATGTTTACACTTGTGCACTAGAAATTCAGGAATAATGTTGACGAACAGAACATTCACGGTTCAACTTTAAATAGAAATCCAGAATCTACCTCTGTCACAACTTTATAAAACCAGGGGCCTGTTTCATAACGCTGTTTGTAAAGTTACGCATGACTTTACGAACGACTGGAACATGTTCTTGGGTGCTATTTTTATCCCATTCTAAATCATTTGGCACAAGAACTAATCGCCAGCCCGTCGTAAAGTTATGCGTAACTTACGAACAGCTTTATGAAACAGACCCCTGAACATTGGTTCTTATCCTTGCAGTAAGGGATCCACTCGTTAGACAGAAGGTCTGCTATTCATAAGGAAAAAAAAAATCATAAAGACTGCTATTCAATTCATATTAAGACATCACGGTCGTTAATCGTAAAGACCGCTATTTATTATAAGACATAAGGGTCGCTATTCATAAGTTATAACACAGAAAAGGGTCACTATTCATAATACAAAATGATGATCGTTAATCATAAGGGACACTGTGTATAATAAAAAAGAGGGTCACAATTCATAAAGGTCAATACTTTTATATGACTAGTGACCATTTTCTTCGATTATAAACAGCAATCCTTACGGATATTGACTTTTATGAATAGCGACCCTTTAGATTTACGACCCCGATCTAGGAGGAATAGCGACTCTTTTGATTTAAAATGATCCTCATGATTTATTATGGAAAACGGCCCCAATGG
Source organism: Eucidaris tribuloides (assembly GCA_001188425.1). Lineage (NCBI taxonomy): Eukaryota > Metazoa > Echinodermata > Echinoidea > Cidaroida > Cidaridae > Eucidaris > Eucidaris tribuloides. Next base: position 16,523 of record JZLH01S0338688.1, read on the forward strand.
GTAAAGACCCTTTTCTCCGATTACAAATAGCCACCCACTTGTAATGAATAGCAATCCCTATGGATAATGGTCCTTATGAGTTGATGAATAGTGACCCTCTTTTAAGTTTATGAATTTTGACCGTTCAGAGGTAGAAAATTACACATTATGAGCGGTCTTCAAGATTGTGTTATTGATTTACACGTCAAAAACATCTATATGAATCAAATCAGCTGAAATCATATCCAATGTGAAGATTAATATAAAAAATCACCTCTCATAGAGACTTGGGGTAAAATATTGAGTTTTGGTTAAAATCTGGACGGTTAAACTTCATCCTTTTTCCATTTGCTCAGGAGCAAATTTCAAAAAACCGCGACGTCAAACGTGCACGTGCCTTTCCAAAATGGTCCGATCAGCCGTTAGCGAAAGGTCGCGCAGGGGATAGCCGATTGACCAATCAGAGCGCTCCGCTCGTCTTGCTACGGTGCACAGTAACCGCGATTCGCATTTTGAGCAAAATTGAAACTCACAGAAAGAATAACATTCTGGTAGCATGCCGTTATCTCAGACTTTCAACACACCATTTGTAAGTACTAAACTACCGTTTGGTATTGATAATGAAGGGAAGTAATGGACTTGCAAATCCCTAACCCAATCTTTAAGTAACCACTGGTCCGTATAACTGGCGAGGCCTCAGTACGGTACTCAAACAATAATAAAAAAAGAGTTTGATGCAACAGTTTGAGAGATCTAATGCCATATTGCTTCGTAAACCTTGCCCAAAACACACACACACAAAAAAAAAAACCAAACAAACAAAAAACAAGTTGTAAATCCATAAGAAGATATGGATATTTGTAACTTACCGCCGATAGTTGTTACGTTGGTACCGAATCGGCAGTGACAATTTCCAGCAAAACATATTTCTGGGAAATCCACGCAGGGATAACTTGTCCCCGATACCTCTGCAAAACGTAATAAACATTAAGGAGAAATAGAGAACATAAATATCGTAATGCTGAAAAAGGTGTTTACTTTACTCTTGTGCTCCATAATCTTTCCAGAGTCAAGTGTGTCTGATAAGGTCTAAAAATGACGTCCTAAAGAAATGCGGTTCAGCGCGATTAGTAAGTATTTCTGACGAGTGCAAGTCAATATAAGCGACCATTTCAGTTCACCCATAAAGGTGTTGTCTTGTCTATTTTTTGTCCACTGGACATTAATCAATGTACAAGTTTTTTTTCTGTAATATATTTCAGTAGTGACATTAAAACTGCCTAAAGGTGTTTGTCCTATAGGTTGTTTACTTTTCAAATCAAACAGTATCATGTAGCGCAGATATCAACGTTTGGCATTTTTGTTTTAACTTGGGCTTCCCAATATTATAACGCGTCTTTAAGCTGAAATTGAGAAAATAATGATCACAAAGTTACATCTCACTGACAAGTCATATTAACATGGTACTTATACGTTATTTTAAGCAACAAATGTATAAACCTGGAAAGGGAAAATGAAAGGCACTGTACTGGCAATAGGGTGCATCACTGTATAGGAGAGATATTACCTTCAGTCAGACAGATAACGACAATAACACACAGAAGCAGGGTGTGGCACGTCTTTGTCATGATGTCGTCGATATGGTAGTTGTTTTGTTTAAATCTGAAAGAAGTAGCAATAATAAACAATCGGTCATCAAGTGCAACATAATTTGTGGATGTCGTGAGAAACTGCCTGAAACATTATCAAGACATCCATCAACTGATCAAGATGATTGGATCTTGATATCTTCATTAACATCAGTTCCAATAACCATTATCTTGAGTACCACTATTGCCATTATAACCTCATCTTCATCATCCCAATTATCATCTTCATCATCCCAATTATCATCATCATCATCATCATCATCATTATCATCATCAAGATGATTGGATCATGATATCATCCTTAACATCAGTCCCAATAACCACTATCTTGAGTACCACTATTGTAATTATAACATCATCTTCATTATCCCAATCATCATCATCCTCATCATCATCATCATCTTTATCATCATCAAGATGATTGGATCTTGATATCTTCATTAACATCAGTTCCAATAACCATTATCTTGAGTACCGATATCATTATAACATCATCTTCATCATCCCAAATCATCATCATCATCATCTTGTTATCATCATCATCATCACCATCATCATCATCATCATCATCATCACCATCATCATCATCATCATAATCTTCATCATCACCAAGATGATTGGATCTTGATATCTTCATTAACATCAGTTCCAATAACCATTATCTTGAGTACCAATATCATTATAACATCCTCTTCATCATCCCAAATCATCATCATCATCATCTTGTTATCATCATCATCAGCACCATCATCATCATCATCATCATCATTATCATCATCATCATCACAATCTTCATCATCACCTCATCATCATCACCATCATCATCATCATCATAATCTTCATCATCACCAAGATGATTGGATCTTGATATCTTCATTAACATCAGTTCCAATAACCATTATCTTGAGTACCACTATTACCATTATAACATCATCTTCATCATCTCAATCATCATCATCATCAATCCCACCCACGCATGCACGGACACCTCATCATCATCATCATCATTATCATCATAATTTTCATCATCATCAGCAGCAGCAGCAGCAGCATCAATCCCACCCACGCATGCACGGACACCTCATCATCATCAACATCATCATCATAATTTTCATCATCATCAGCAGCAGCAGCAGCATCAATCCCACCACGCATGCACGGACACCTCATCATCATCATCATCATCATCATCATCATCATCATCATCATCATCATCATCACCACCACCGTCATCATCATCATCATATTCATCATGATTATCACCACTCTCCACCGCAGCCACCGTCACCGTCATTTCCAACCCTCCTCATCTGCACCACCACGCCGCGATCCATCAACATCAATCCCACCCACACATGCACGGACATGTCATCATCATCCAGAGGCGTCGATCCTGGGGGCAGGGGGGCGATAGCCCCCTCCCCCAATGAAAATATTGGGGGGGGGGGCAAATATATCGATTTGTCCCCTCAATAATTTTGACAACTTGAAAAATTCATAGTATGAAATAGGGTGTTTTTGTTTTAAAAGCATTAGAAAGCACTATACCGTCATTAAACTTAGCATAAAAATATACGAAATTGCCGAATTTTCGGCGCGCTCAGCGCGCAAACTTTTGCGCGCCGAAAATTTTTGACTTTTTTCCCACTTTTGCCCCCTCCCATTCGAAGCACGAATCGACATCCCTGTCATCATCATCATCATCATCATCATATCCATTGTCGTCATCATAACATCATCATCCAGAAAAGGTGTCGTGATACCATGTATTTCGTGCTTTTTGACAATGAAACTGACGGCGATACAAACTGTACTTATTACACTCACATGTCTTACAAAGATCTGAAACGCTTGTCATATTCAAATGTAAAAGGATAACACATGAACTAAAACAGACAAACACACACACACACACACACACACACACACACACACACACACACAGACGCGTATCCAAGCATACTTGTGCGGTAATGATGTTGGTCGATGTGTGAGTGTTTGTGTGTTGGTACCAGATATACCTTGTGGAGAACATTTCGTAGAACCATGCATACTTTTGCGTCTGCACAAGTGTGTCAGTATAAGTAGACTCGTGCTTACTAATATTAAAGCATAAATTCATAAACATGTCCTCACAGGTAAACTTAGAAAATGTTATTATATGATATTTTAGACGACTATATGCCAGTGGACAGGTATTCATTTTGTGGGGTACCTGAATTATCCCCTACAAGCAAAAAATACCCAGAAAGTTTATTCCTGCAGAAATAGCAACTAGTCTGCTGCCCTCATGCTGTAACGATTCTAGCCGAATTTGTCTGTAGGACCTGTTCCGAAACACATACCTTGTGACAGACAAATTTGTTGTGTTGGTTTCTGTGGGATGAGTTTCTCTTGGAGCTCTGGAAAAATAAAGTCCTGGTATGTTTGTTGTTAATTCTCCTTAAGTAACCAAATTCAAAACAAATCATTGCAGCCAGGAGATACAATTCCAGCTGGTGTATGGACTGGTAGCCTATACCTTTAATCGGTTCGGTTATAGCCGCATTTTGTTGTCTCCAAAACATTTCAATGCCGTCCGTCTGAAAACTCACGTCAAATCACATATTGAAATATGTTTGGGGTAGAAAATCAAGGGCTCGGCTGCGGCAAACATCTCTGTACGCTTCGCAAATTCGTATTGTTTGGGAAATAGTTTTCATACGTACAAGGTCAAAACAAAATTGAAAAGATCACGCCACGCTTTGCGATCAAAAATTGCACAGACTACTACGTAAATTCAATAACTTTACATTTATTCTTTCAAATATCATGGTATTTTTTTAAACTCTGGAAACAAAGAAATCTTGCGACACGACATGCAGAGATCTTTTGATGAAAATTCAAGGTCATAAAAAGGTACTTTGGAGTTGCTGATGGCAATCCATGAGGTGCATAATAAGGTAGACAAACTTTAAAAACGCTACTGAACAATTTGTGCTGGTGGGGGCAGGCGTTCTAGTTTGCAGGCACAAACCTTTGTCCGTCATACGCCAACCAGGGTCTGAACAATCTGTGCTGCAGACTACTACTTCCATAGGCCCTGTGTTATAGCTTTTACGTAGGCTCTGACCAACAAGATTAGTCTTGCTCAAGGCACTGTGAAATTATAGTGCCAAAATAAAGTCTGTGCCTGCAGACTACAGGCGTTCCGATGAAATCGTCTGGTTGAGTGTGTGTGTGATCTTGTTCTTGACATTGGCGACCTCTCACCATAATACGATCAATAAGTCGCAATCGAAGCTTTGTGTAAACGCGGTAAATAGTCGAGTTGGTTTTTAAAAGTTGATTCTACGATTCTGATATTTTCTAAAGGTACATATACTCATCCTTACCTGTCAAAATTTGAGGACCAGAAACAATCCAGAAGTATATGATGTTTCACGAAATGAACTTCGACATGTTTTACCGGGACCTTGAAAATTTGGCCGAATTTGACCTTCACGTTGCGAGATTAACAATAATATAAATTGGTTATTTTCCAACATCGTCAAGACCCCTTGTAATAATATTAGTATCACCACAAAGTTACTGTTATGAACTTTACTTTGACGGTGATTGTAAGAGCCAAAAGGATTGAAAAAATCCACCGTTCTCGTTTGGAAGGTGATTACTTTTACCAAGCTTTCTACGGAATAGTTGTCAAAAGCCTACCATTTCGCGTGAATGAGCACTATGTTTGCACTTGTTTTTCCCCACTTTCCTGACAATGGCCTGGACGATCAGTGGCGCCGAAACGTTTGGAATATACAATGGGTTGGTGGGGCAGAATATTGTTTACAAACAATGGTTGCCCCTCCAAGTCCATTGTCAATCTGAACGTTCCGGCGCGCCTGTGGCCGATAGTTCATATAATGTGAGCAGAATTTGAAATAGGGTTTTCCACTCATCTAATGATTTCAGGAGGGCGTTACATAAATTAACAACGTGCGATGTGACTGCTTGGCAAGAACTCATATTTTTTTCTTAACATATGCCTGTTAGTTGCTGGCTCCTTCTCCCTTTAAGCGTTTTGGCAGAAAGTTAATGCCTTAACCACTAGGCCACGGAGTCCGTTGCAGTTTGTGGGTGACTCATTTAGCATAACTAATTGAACTATTTAATTTCTCAAATCTGTTTATTTCTACTGAGAAAAAAAAATGTTTCTATGAACACGTATTTTTGATTATTCATATCGTCGCCTTTACCACGAACGGTCCTCTCAGGCCAATTTCGTGATTTTTTTTTTCAATTTTCAGGTTTTTAGATTTTTCGTATGTACTCGTGGATACCTACAATCTGTGTAAGTTTCAGAGTCTGAAAATATGTAGTTACGTCATACTGACATCACCATTAAGCGTCCGCTCATTAATATTGCCGTTTTCTCTTACCGTGACCATCCTGTCTGGTGCGCGCCGCGTGCGCGCACGCGCAGTGATCGCGCAAGCTTGCTCAGCTCGGTTGTGGTAAACAATTTTATGTAAAATCCAGCTATTTCTGTACCACGAACCTTCCTCTCCTGTTGAACATGTACTGAAATGAGACTTTGGATAAGTAAGCTCTTATATATTTGTGTATGTGTGTATGTGTGTATGTGTGTATGTGTGTATGTATGTATATATGTATGCGTGTGTGTATGTGTGTATATGTGTCTGTTTATTCTGTATCTTTGTTTGTGTTTCTCTGTGTATGCGTGTGTCTCGTGTTTACGTGTGTGTGCGTCTGTCTGTCTTTGTGTGTCTGTTTATGTATGTGTGTGTGTGTGTGTTGGGCTGTGTGTCTGTGTGTGTTTGTCTGTGTTCATGTGTGTTATATGTGTTCACGTGTTTATTTATTTCTGTATCACGAACCGTCCTCTGTTGTTGAACATGTACTCAAATGAGAATTTGGAGTATAAGCTCTTCAATATTTTGTGTGTGTGTGTGTCTTCCTGTCTGTCCACCTGTGTGTCTGTGTGTCTGTATGTCCGTTTCTGTGTGTCTGTGTGTGTCTGTGTTTCTGTTTGTATGTATGCATGTGTCTCGTTTCTACGTGTGTGCGTCTGTCTGTCTCTGTGTCTGTGTATGTCTCTGAATGTATGTATATGTATGTATGTGTGCATTGTCTGTGTGTATGTCTCTGTGTGTCTGTGTTTATCATGTGTGTAATATGTTTGTTCTTGTGTGTATTTGTGTGTTATGTGTGTGGATTTTATTACGGGGACCTTCAATGTTACAAACACATCTGTGTTACCTGACGGGTCCTGTATTTCCATTTTTCCAATTATTTTGTCATAAAGAAAAGGCTTCGTTTTTTGTTATCAATGATTTGTATTCGTCTATAAAACTTCATGCTATATTCTTTATCTTTTATTATAATTGATAGGTATATGTTAAAGATAAAAAATAAAGAAATATTTGTTGATATTTTAAGATTATGAATTTATGTTTATGTTAATTATTGTTTCTTGTTTACATTACGAGATTGGTATTGTTTTGACAATTGAAATAACATCACGCTTAACTTTGTCATTTTGTTATACTGGTTGATTTATATCTATGGAAATAAAAAAAAATAAAATGAAATGAAATGAAATGAAATGAAATGAAACGAAATTTAATGAATAAACATTTTAACAAAATCAGCGATAATCTCACGCAAAAAGATGTTCTATTCCGGTCATTATTGTTATCGTTATAGCTCTTCACATTTTCTTGTATTATGGAAATAAAAAAAAATAAGAATAGCGCCAACAAGCTCCAAAATTTAGAGTGAACACTGTAACAAGACAGTATAACTAGTGACAGATTTAAGCTGTAAGTTAATTATACTTAGTTTTTCAATAACAAAGTAATGTTTCAATTTTCAAATAGTTTTATATTCTGTAGATCTAGATTTTATAGGTATTTTTTTTTTAGCCCAAATGGCAGGCTAACAAGTTAGTCTAGTTTAATATACTCGTCTACTATGAGATCATATGCATTCCTACCTTCGACTCTGTGAAGTCAAGTTTCCCTAGCGTAGCCATATGCCTTATGTCTGGCCGTAGATAAGCTTGACGTAGACAAAACTGTATGGTCTTAGTAATTATAGGCTAACTTGTTCACCCTGCCATTAGGCCTAGGCTACATTACAAGTTGCAGTTTTTAAAAGTCTATCGTAAAAGATTTATAGAGTAAAATCAGTTATTCAGAACTCAGCAGCTCGACTAGTATCTCGTACAAAAAACATGAATCTATATCACCTATTTTGCAAAAGTTGCACTGAATACCTGTCTGCCCTCGAATTGTGTTTAAAATATTGTTATTAGCTTATGAATGCTTTCACGACCTGGCTCCGTCATATCTGAGTGAACTTCTCACTGTGTACAAACCACAAAGAAATCTCCGATCTAGGAAGAAAAATGTATTCAGTATTCCGACAGTTCTAACCAAAACATAATGATGAACGTAGCTTTGCTCACGCTGCTCCAATTTTATGGAACGACCTCCCAGATTCACTTAGGTGTATTAATACAATAAATCATTTTAAAACTGTTTTGAAAACATACCTGTTTAAAATCGCCTGATATATCTTGAAACCGTATCCAGTACCCCTCTCGTCGCTCGTCCCATTTTCTGTTTTCTTATAGCGCATAGAGTCATGCCCTGTAATGTGTTATGCGCTTTATAAGCATGGTTGCTTATTATTATTATTATTATTATTATTATTATTATTATTATTACTATTTTTATTATTATTATTATTATTATTATTATTATTTTATTATTTTTATTATTTTTAATATTTTATTATTATTATTATTATTATTATTATTATTATTACTATTTTATTATTATTATTATTATTATTATTATTATTATTTTATTATTTTTATTATTTTTAATATTTTATTATTTCATTATTTTATTATTTTATTATTTTATTATTTTATTATTTTATTCTTCTTCTTCTTCTTCTTCTTCTTCTTCTTCTTATTATTATTATTACTCCTCTTTGGATAGAGATACAATTTGAACAAGATATATCTTGACTGATATTGTACAGATAGACTTACGAAAATAATGGTATTTAAGTCTTAACACTTTTTACAGTAACATAACATTGATTTTACTCCGTTTTCCATCTAGAGATTATAAGACCAATGTAAACATCGTTGTGACTTACTGATAAAAGTGTTATGACTTAAATATCAGCATTTTCATAAGCATATCCATACAATGCAGGTCGACTTATATCTAGTGTAGATTTCATCTCTATATTAAAAGATTAAATTCGTTTTAAAATGTAGATTCCTTAAAATATATTTCCTTATCTAATCATACCTGATAGGTTAAGAAATGAACCATGATATATAAAAATTTCACTTTCTTTTATTCGTTTTTTGTTTCCCACAATCCCCGTTTTACCGAAACAAGCTGTGCAGTCTACCAAAGAATTTAGCAAGTTGTGACTTTTTTGTGTTGTGTGTTTTATTATTAGGAGCAGCATCTATAAACCTTTTTTATGCTCAATGACAGATACATGTTTCACATGCTCAGGAGAATCCCACTCCCGTTTTATTTTGGCTTCCAATTCACCTGCAACGAGCAACCTGGTGCGGCAACGGTATAGAGGCAAACAGTTTATCGATTTGGACAAATTAGATTACATCTTAACAGTGAAACTTTTATTCGAATTATACATCCACTGTTGTGGAGAGTCCACTACTTGATAATGACCAGTGTATGATTTGTCTATAACATATTCTTTTGGTGATATCAAATAAAGAACAAACTGACGGATAATGGACGAGTTTTAATGAAGATCGGTATTTAAAATGATTCGCTTAAAATCAACTTATAGTTTTGGTAAACCGTGAAAAATGTTTAAATCCTCATTTCTTTTGGTGATATAGATTTATGAGCTATAACAGCATTGTGAATTGTTTTGTCCTAAACCATCAACCTATGGAGATAGCAAAAATCCTAAAAACATGAGGTGCCCCCGAGATAATTACCATAGGTAAAGTGCATAGCTTTCTCTGGTGACCGATGATTTCTGAATATAATTTGTCATTATCAGTGACTTTACGTGTCTTTGATTTTATTTCGCGGTGTCTGGAATGAGAACACAAGATTTATAAAATGTTCTTCAGTTAATATCAAAATTTTACTGCGACTTTAAGCAGTTAAGTTTGTAAGTTTATTTTACCTTTATAAAATGCAAAAAAAGTCTCATTAAATATCTCGATGAACTGGATATTTTTTTCTTTACTCCGAAGGGTAGTTTACTTGACTTACATTTAGAATAATCATCTCTTTCTGTCCATACACAAAATATATTTTGAAATGAATTATGTAAATAAATAGATTAATAAAACTAAATTACAAATTATGATTGTTTTGACAAATATGTTGTTTAATCTTATTATTAGTGTCTAGCAAAAATATGAAGTGACCCCTGAATCCAATTACGTTGTTACCCATAAATTCGGAATATATATTTTTGTTAACTCTGATGAAAATGAGTATTCTTGAAAAAATACGTATACCTAGGCTTATCCTTATCAAAAATTGTGATTACGTAGTCAAAATAACCCGGGTCGTCACGGTAATTTCCAGAAAACAGGAAAAAATAATTCCAACTTTACTTACTTCTTATAAAGTTCTGGAAAAAACATGATTGATTTAGCCTACTGCGTAATAGTTGGGAGAAAGTCGAAAACGAATTATATATTCATCGATTTGGCATAAAGAAGATATTCACAAGATTAAAAGTGAAGGTTTCTGAGGGCTATGATTCAGAAGGTGAACAACTCACAAGATGAACTGAACTTAAGAAGGGGAAATTTAAAACGTATATTATAATATAATCACGGGTGTTCAAGAAAAGAAAGAAAAGAAAGAAAAAAAAACAAAGAAAGATTGTATTGGAGGCCGCTGTTCTTCCTTCCTCCGTCTGGATTTGTAAAATCTATCATCATTTGCAACAAAAGATAGACTTGCGTGAACGAGATTCCCATTCACGTAAAAAAAAACTTTATATTTTTAATAAAAGGGTTTCACATAGGCTCTTATAAATTTTAGAGTTTTCTAGCCAAAAGGAGAAAGAAAGTAAGAAATAAACGTAGGCCTACATATCATTCCTGCTCAGTTACATCCGCTGATTTTACCAATTTAATGAATAAATCCAAACAACCCAATACTGTCATGTCCACCTCACTTTAGTCAGTGAACAATCAGCCAAACATGACATCTTTTAATAAAACCGACTCTCCCGGGTGACCTCTTAGCTTGCAAGTCAATGGGAAAATACAGGTTTTCAAAATCAGCAATTATAACACTCTGAACAGATTGGATATATTCATTACGTCCCCAAGCAATTGCAACACCTCATTTTAACCGTGTCCGGACAGTTACCCCGTGGACAATTCCCCCCCCCGGACAACTACCACCCGGACAATTCCCCCGGAGGACAATTCCCCCCCCCAGGACAATTCCCCCCTAGGACAACTACCCCCCAGGACAACTACCCCGGAGGACAATTCCCCCTACGGACAATTCCCGCTAGGACAACTACCCCCTAGGACAACTACCCCCAGGACAGTTCCCCCCTAGGACAACTACTCCCCGGACAATTTCCCCCAGGACAACTACCCCCAGGACAATTCCCCCCTAGGACAACTACCCATCGGACAACTACCCCCCAGGACAACTACCCCGGAGGACAATTCCCCCTAGGACAATCCCCCCTAGGACAACTACCCGGAGGACAATCCCCCTAGGACAACTACCCCCGGACAACTACCCCCAGGACAATTACATTCCCCCTAGGACAACTACCCCCGGACAACTACCCCCTAGGACAACTAGCCTCCGGACAATTTCCCCAGGACAAGAACCCCCCAAAACAAATAATAATTGTTACACTTTGTTTGTTTGTTCCCCCGGGACTAGCCCAAAACAAATAATACCAGGGGCGCAAATCAAATATCAAATCCCCCCCCCAACGAATTTGCATGTGCATGCCAAAAAACTGCGATTTGGCTTGTAATTTGGCAGGTTAGAAAAATTTTGGCTGGCAAAATACGGTTTTGGTCGTCTTTTGCATACTATAGCCTATTGACAAAGGATGATGTCGATAATTTTACAAGAATGCATTTTGAATGACGAATATGCAGTTTACATACACGAGTTGTTGCTTTGCCCAGAAAACTATCAGGTTGTCGAGAGCATCTTATATTAATAGGCTATAGTATGCATAAGATTTGCATTTATTATGACACTTCTAGTGACCTAGGGGTCAGTTGAAGGGAATTGTGAGCGTGCGCAGTAGCACTTGTATGGCAGTTTCCTGAAGTTTTCTGCATCGGCGAACATTATTTGCATTTCAATGCCGTGACAGATCTTGTTCACCGCACAAGAAGAAAATTGGCCTTCGGGTCCGGTCCTGTCTTGTTATCTTCGTCCTAGCAAGAGACAACAGCTAGATTTTTGTACGAAGTTTACAAGCAAGCTATGTTTTTCCTCACAGAAGCACAGAAGAAAACAAAGAAATCAGAAGAGGAAATAGAAAGCTGTTGTTGATGGCCAGGGGGCAGCCACATTATATTTACCCATGTTGGCTGTGAGAACTTCCCGGTTGAGCCCGACGGGCCCGGCACCTGGACAATTACACCAAGGAGTTCCTTGCTTACACCTGCAGATGCCCTGTTGATAATCTGTCGCCCGCCGTGCGGGTATCAGTGGGTCAGTAATCGTACACTGCCCGGACACTTTGCGGACAAGTTCCCTCGATTTTGCCTGGTTTTGATCTAACATCAATTGGCGACCGACGTAAACTTGACGAAGACACGAACGATCACCGCTGTGGTTTTACAGACCGCTTGGTCTTTCAAAAGAGATAACTTAACTCCAGCAGCGCCTGGGCAGGCTATAAACTCAAAGGCTGGGAATCTCTTTTGCATGCCTAAAATTAACATTGTGTAAATACAATGACATGTAGAAGAAAATGCCATCTGGGGAACCTTTAGCAAAATATAGGAGCTAGAAACTAAGTTTTAGTGGAATTACAGTGATCGTTAGACTCAGATTGTAATTTTTTTCTCGCGATTAAAAAAATTCCTACAATAGAACGTACACTAAATGGCTATTGTTTTCCTTCTGCACTTTTCAAATTCTAGGCAATCACTGACCCCCAGATTTCACAGACATACCCTTTATCAATAGCCTAAGGGCATGGGTTATCTTTGCCTGGTCTGCGGGAAGGTTTGCGTATGAGATCCACTGCCTTCAAATTGGATAAACTAAACATAATACCATCAAACAACCAACATAAGGTAAATGAAATGTATCTTACTGGGATATAAGATAACAAAAAATGATGTTTAATGAAAAAGAAAGTTAAAGAAAAAAATGCTCATACGTACGTACAATAACAAGATTTGTAATAACGCTGATAATGAGAGATTTGTTTTTTTTTTCAATAGCGCATTTTAGGACCATAGGCCCTGTCAAAGGGTGCTTCATAATTATCGTATATAATGTTGTTTTTGACCAAAACAAAATATATTTTCTTACTTTATTTGTTGGAAGTGTATATATTCCCCGCAGCCGGCAACAGAAAACAATTTTTTCATTCGATACCCCTATGCCAGTAGCCAATCAGAAGGAGTGTTACAAGGGACGCACGTTACGTATGCGGGTTTAAAATTCATGGCGCTTGTACGCGTACGCGACGCTTGGCCTTACGTTACATGTACATGACATTGATCGCGAGGAATTTAGCGGCTCCGAAAATTCCTACAAATGGCGTCCGATTCGAATCGGTAAGAGTGTTTAC
>JZLH01S0338799.1:8275-18417 GCA_001188425.1 Eucidaris tribuloides
GTATCAACCAGCAGACAGAGCACATTTAAATTGAACTAAGCTACACTATTAGTATATTGCCTAACTGGTGGTGTTTTGATGGTGATAAATGACTACTAATTGTGCATTTATTCACTGATTAACTAGCTATTACTAAAGATCAAAACAAATTACTTGATACGTTTTTTTACGGGGTTCGGGGGGGGTAGGGGGTGTTGATTTTTAAACACAAAATATGACTTTCATATCATTAAAGTACACAGAATAACACAGAATATAACCTTTCAGGAAAAAGAAAACAGAAAGCCCCACACTATACTGTATAACAATCAGTGTGTTTCTATTGAGCATACCATATTTATCGGGATAAAATTTAACCGGCTAATAGCGGAGAGCGGTTTGTTTCTATTGGATTGCGTTTTCCGCAAAGCATGATTGATCCTACCGGGATCATACGATTACCGGCTAAGAGTCCGTTGATCTGGGTTGCCGCAAGGTATTGTGGGACAGCCGAGGTCAAATTTATCTTCAATCAAACACACGCATGCTGCAGCCAGGGGTCATGTATTCCAATCACGTGGTTTTGTTGATTTCCGGTTGCTAACCGGTTGATACCGCAACAAGCTGTTTCTGTTGGTGTCTTACGGTATAGCTCTCCGCTATTATCCTACAAAAAGCAGGATAATTACCGGCTAAACTTTCTCCGCTAAAAAGACAGATAATGGCGGAGAAGGTCTGTTTCTAGTGGGATCTTCTGCTCCATTAGCCGGTTCATTCCGGAAACAAGCTTCAATAGAAACGCGCTGTGTGTTAAAATAAAGAAGCTGCACATACGTGGTGGAATGAACTCGTCACAGTTGATGTACGCAATGCCTCCCACACCACATCCAGTCTGGGTTAGAGTATGGTTGACACTCAGTTGGCATTCCGAGAGTTTGGCCTCGTCTTGAGTGCACTGCGGGACCAACGGCGATGGCAGTAGATGCGTTTCTTTCCCACCGCTGGATAAATTGAAGTTTTTACCAGCATGGCCGAGCTGATTGCACAAGACAACCAAACTGTCCTCGTTGAGGGATGAGTAGCACATGTAGCCCCACGAGCCATTGTAGTACACCTCGGCTCTGCCTTCATCAAACGATACCTCTTCCCCGAAACGGACGTCAAAATCTGGAATTAAGTTTTGATGGAACCAAACAGTCATCCTCAACCCAACAAACATTGACCATAACATTGGCTGCAATGAGCAAGACATTATCGCAGTTATCTTCAGGGATTACCGCAATGACCTGCATGCATGTTGCGTGTGAGTTGTGTATCATCTTATTACAAATGGGTAAGTTATCAGTTTGTCTAACTTTTCTCAGAAACAAGAACACATTCACTCATAAAAAAATACGTTATGAAACTAAAAATCGTACTTTACATAGCTGTTTTCAAGAAAATTTAGTTCGTCGTGCCATGCTAGCCCTCACACTCACGTGGTTGCACAGGGGGCTTGGTGCAGCTTCGGAAAAACATGGCGAATGTGTTGGTATGAGACGTCGGAAAGAAACCTTCCCATTAAGAAAGCAGATGCCAGTAATTTAACAACATTTGGTGCCAGCTATGCGAAGCACAATTTTTAGTTTCATAACATATTTGTTTTACAAGTGAATGTGTTCTTGTTTCTGAGAAAAGTTAGACAAACTGATATACATTGCTTAGTTGGATTGTACGCAGCCCGCACGTACTTGTGTGTGGACTGTCGCAGTAACTTCAGGGGCAGATCCAGGATTTTTAGAATGGGGGTACCAAAGCAGTTAAAGCCCACTTCCATCAGTACTGAGGGTGTGAAACTATGAAGACCATACACACTACACAGGAATTTTTCCATGAGGTAGGGGCAAGAGCATGGGTGTATGGCAAATTTCTTCAATTAAGCTAACTTTTTAAATCCCAAATACTATCTCACCCATGTATATTTTGCATGAACATAATATACAGATGCAAGGTACACATGATTTTTGAATCAGATTTTCCAATAGTTTTCATTTTCTACTTTAAATTATTTATGCTAATTTATGCATGATGATCCATTTTTGTAATAAGTGGTTCAAAACAGGTCTAGGAATGCTAGTTTTGGGTATCAATCTTCCTTATGACATGGCTACCACTTTCTTTCTGAAAAAAATTGCCAAATTGAAATCAATTCCTGATGTATTTTATTGTTTCACAAATTTCTTATGCATTTCTTTGTTGTTTGGCCTTTGGGGTTTTTTCACCAAAATTTGTTGCAGAGTTTAGTCGTCGTTCCTGAAGAGATAACAATACCAGTACCTTGATATTGTTGATGAATGCCACCACAGTAGACTCCTGCAGAATTCCCTGATGGACAGGATCCTGGTGGACCCTCATGAGGGCAGTCTAGGATGTGGCTCTCAAACCCATTACATGACAAGCCCGACAAGACGACCGATTCTTCTGAAGTCCCGTAGTCAAAGTTGTAGGAAATGCCAGTCACATAACCCAGCATCCGGCAAATAACACCGCCTTCCGAATTCTGGAAATTGTCATCACAGATACTGCCCCACTGTCCCTGGTACCCAATCTCAACGCGTCCCCCTTGTGGTTCTGTTCCTCCGACCAAACGTAACTCATAATCTGGCAGAAAGAAAAATTATGATATTTGATTATATATTTTTTTCCACAATTTTCAGGAGGAAAATTGTTTTACGTGGCTGTACATCAAACATTGCAACATATAGGTATACTTTTAAACAAACATATACATACAACCAAGTCCACACAAAGTGGCAAATCGAATATCAGGTACATGTATATCATGATGGTCTCAAATCTTACTAATATATCACTTTCACTCAATGTTTGTTTTTACATATAGAATTTCAAACATGTGTGGCTTTTAAAAATCAAATGCATGTTTTCATTAAACCTTCATAGCCACTGCTGAAAATGTAAAAATATTATGTTACGGAAAATGCTTACAATTTGTTTTTGTATATGATTTGAAAGGCAATAATGTTCTCTTCAAATGTAGCATGATCAGCATCTTTGTTTATGCCAGCAAGCAAAGTGTTTAAAAGAGAGAAATAAACAATACGAAAACTCACACAAACACTTTTCTGTCTTTTCAGGGTTTGTATACTTACATATTTTCAGAATTCCCTGACTTTCCAGAGCAGAAAACTACAAATTTAAATAACTATTTTTACATTTTGTAAAGATGCATTACTCCAGTATCCCAATTCTAGGTGGTTTCCCATGTTGAAAATATCTTGACTAATAACTAAATGATTTTCCTTAACTTTCTGGAAGAAACAAACACTGCTATTTATATTGAAGCTAAGAAAATGTTTCACCAGTCCTATCCCAAATCCTCCAACCAGAGATGGTGTCGAGAGGCTGGCCTCAAGACCACATATTGCCAGCCTCGGACCGAGTCACATGTACAAAGTCTATGGGAACAATATTTTTCCGGCGGCCTCGTGACTCGGAACTGTCGGCCCCGACTCCATCCCTGCCTCCAACCACTCCTCCCCCACAGTGTTACCAACGCAGGACACACCCACAAAACCCACCTTGTGGAACAGTGTGATTATTGCCGCATATGACGCTGGCAGTCTCCGCCCGATTGCAGCTCACCGACTCCGGACCTCGGAACTGACACTGGCTCAGATCGCTCTCCGTCCCGTTGCAGGCGACATCACCGAGAAATGACCTGAGCGGGCTGACACCAAAGTAGGCCCGCTTTGGTGCCGATATCGCTGATTCGTAACCCAGCTGGCGGCAGACAACGTTGGCTGCATTGATGTCCCACGTACTGTCCGAGCAGACAGTTCCCCAGCGATTGCCGACACGGACCTCGACACGGCCTTCGTATTGTGTTGTACCCTGCACCAAACGGACAACGGATCCTTGTCGATGTCAAAAAGAAATGAGGAGAAAGATTCAAATCATTCCTTGTGCAGATTTGTTTATGTTGGAAGTAGTTACACTTTATTTAGTAATACTTACATTCAAAAGAGTGGACATACATGCCGCAGCCTTAACTGAATTTGTTTCCAAAGATTCCAGATCTTATTTTACAGTAGTTTTATTCAATTTTAGATGAATGGTGATAACAATATAAGTTGAATTAAAGATATGCATGTAGACTGTATTCATTGTGGCGACCCCTAACTACGAGAGCAGCCAAAAGAGAAACAAGAAAGATATGCATGAATGTAATTCCCACCCAATAGTAAATTAACTTGTGAGAGGTAAATAAGACAGAAAAGAGCAGAATGCACCTCAAGATCATTGTATATACCAAATTTCATCTTAATTGATCAACTAGAGCAACTGCAGACAATGGGTATACCTCTGCAGTTTGCGATCTTAAAATATAGAGGGCATCATTTGGAGAGAAAGAAAAATCTATTATAGTTGATTTCACCTCTCTGAATAATCTATTTCATTCATTTCATAAACATTGTTTGCCTAGGACTACTTGACATAACCATCTCAGAATTCAGACCCTGTGTATTTATTCCAAGTTCATCATGCAGCTGCCGGCAACCAATAAAAGCCTGGTGGTAGTGTCTGTAGATGACAATTTCGACTTCCGCTGGATCCTTTTTGCTGACATGTTTGCTGGCAGTGTGCAATCTTTTACACAGGGCATCATTTGAAAAGAAATATTCTATTACAATACACGCATTTTGCTAATTTGTCTCCAAATTGTACCACATACCGCATGCGATTTGTTCATCTGTTGTTTTTCCTTTCTTTCTCTTTTTTTCTTTCAAAAACGATAATCACTGTTTAAATTACCTGGTGCTTGCGGTTCTTCAGAACTGCAAACAATTGTAATGTCATAGTCGGAGTAACAAGTCCACTTCTGTCTCTCGGAAGGACAGTCGGCTATGCTGGTTTCGTTACCATGACAACTTACTTCGCTGAGCATAGATGGGACAAGTGAACGAAAACAAACATCACACAGCATAAAACAGGAAGCAAAACTAATTTATGTATGGATGTCACACAATGAAACTACAGTGAAACCTGTCTATAGTGGCCAACCCAAGGAAACAAAAATTGTGGTCTTTATAGACAGGTGGTTGATTTAGACAGGTTCTTGAACACATGATTCGTCTCCAGGGGAATAATCTTAGAGGTCATTATAAAATGGTCACGTACGTCCTAATCAAGTGATTGGTGGAGACCTATCATGTGACCAGTCTTTTATTTTACCTAATGGCAAAATTTGCTAATGACCAGGGATAATGACTGGTGCTAATGACCGGTACTAATGACCGCTGTGGCTTTCCATACATGTATCGTCCGCACGCACTTGGCGGTCATTAGTAACTGCGCGAATTACGAACCGGCGGCAGGATGTGCGTGTACGTACGTGTATACGCGTCCGGGTGCGCGCATGATCATCAGTGATTCCGATCCCTGACAAGTAAAACATCACTCGAAATATTGGCCAGTGCCAACGCGGAAATGCTAACTTTTCGAATGCTGTAAAATGAAGAAATACAGGAATTGTTGAGCAGAACTGATGCATTCACCACTTACCAAGGCATACTTTGGGTTCTGAAAATTTGAAGCATAAATAAACCAACTTCCCAGCACAGATTGCCTTTGACAAGGTTCAGTTCAGGTACGGTACCGGTCTATGTGAGTTCTAACGTTACGCTGCTCGCGGCGTCGTGACTACTACGTTACGATTTTGCCCTTGAAGTGGCCCCTTCAAATTCTTATATCGAGTAATTCCGGCCTAGGAATTGATTGTTGGCAAATGCCAATGGTTAACGTTACAGTTGCATGACATTAAGAATATTATGAATGCCAGTAGACCTACGTCTAAACGGGTAGGTCAGGGCTAGTCTCCGGTCCGAGTCTAACCGTACAGTTTCATCATGTTTTCCATTGTTATCAAATGACAAGGACGTACGAGACCATTTTATAAAACAAACAATGCACATCATTCTTTCCGGTATTAGTTAAAATAATCTACACTCGGTAACTGCGAAACAGTCCAAAACACACTGGGCTATCGCCTCGTGTGTTTCAGACTGTTTCACAGTTACCTCGTGCAGATAATTTTAACTAATGCCCTCAGTGATATGCATTATTTGTATACTATAGGCAGGTTGGGGGCTATACAGAGGTGGCCACTGAGACATGTTTGACTGTAAACAGTTTCACTCACAAAAGACAGACTACTATGTGACAGAGGAGAAGCATCCCCTTTAGCTTGCGTAAAATGAGAGTGCGATACAACATACATATGTGACCTGTACACACAAAACGCACCATAAGTCGGAAAACTAAGAAATTGTGTTTTCCACACCGTCTTAAAGTAGAGACTCTAAGCTTTAAAATGAGGTATAATTTGTGTAGAATAGACAAAGCAAACCCGTTTAAAAGTCCACTCACAAGTTTGAACTATTACCTAAGCCATTACTAGGAAAGCGGAGAAAAACGGCTGCAAAGAAAATGATCATTCATGCGAAGCGGTAGGCCTTTGAAAACTGTTCCGTAAGAAAGCGTGATAAAACTAGTCTCTTTCCAAAAGAGAACTGTGGATTGTACAATCCTTTTTGGTTCTTACAGTCACCATCTTTGAAAAGTCCATAAAAGTAGCTTTGTAGTGATACCAAAATTATTAGAGGGGGATTTGAAAATGTTGGATAACAAGCAATCATATTTAGGGTTACATCATGGTTAATCGCGCGATGTGAAGATTGATTTCGGCTAAATTTTCAAGCTCCCGTTAAAACATGGTCAAAGTTCAATTTAAGAAAAATCATACTTCCAAATCACTTCTGGTTCTCAAATTTGGACACATGAAAGACGAGTGTATGTACTTTTAGAAAATATCAGAATTTTTAAATCAACTTTTGCAACCCAACTTGACTATTTTCCGCATTTACATGAAAACTTTCATTGCGACTTATTGATCCATTTGTGGTAACAGGTCACATATTATAAATCTTTAGGTATGCTTTTTGAAAATACCTAGACATATTGAATCTTCATCAGCTGCACTGGTTAAAAAAATTTAATAGAAGTCTGAAATCATGACCTGTTCACATTGGTGAGTGCTAATAATGAAGGATGGATACCTTTATTTAATTTTTTTCAGTTACATGAATCTTACATTCTGCAATCATTAATTGAAATAATTCCAATTAATCTAATGTTCTTAAGTTGATAGTGTATCTGATTGTAATTACAATTAGAATTAATGAAAAATTTATTTGATTACATCAGAATTATTACCGAATTCAATCACCTATTCCTGTTTAATTATTAATAATAATAGAGCTAATGTTGGGCTTTGGAATTTCTAGACACACATCATTTACATAAGCAACTTGACACTTCATTAAATGTGATTAGTACCCCTCCAATAATAGCCTACAAAATGTTTGTAACAAAATGCAGTTATCACAGCACCCACTTGTACAACATGCTAGAAAAAAGTCTTGCATCATCTACAAATCAAATTTATCATGTGCAGGCCTCAACAAAAACTTTTTTTTTTGCATGCCCAGATTTAAGTGCCTGACAGTAAAATCCAAATGCCTGATCTAGACACAAGTTGTTTTACTGAATGGATCATTGCAAAAAAAGGCAGGTTCTTTTTTTTCTGTGTACCCAACTGCAATTTTCAGGTGTCCAAAGCACCCAGGCACCAGGTTAGTCGAGCTCTGCATGTGTACAAAGTATTCCAATCCACAGGTTTCCACAATGGACCAGCCCACAAAGCAACCATATGTGACCTGTCACCACAAAATGATCAATAAGTTGCAATGGAAGTTTTTGTTTAAATGTGGTAAATAGTCGAGTTGGGTTGCAAAACTTGATTCTAAGATACTGATATTTTCTAAAAGTATATACACTCATCTTTCATTTTCCAATTTTGAGGACCAGAAGTGAATCAGAAGTATGACTTTTCTTGAATTAAACTTCAACCATATTTTTGGAGGGGTTGAAAATTTGGATGAATTTGATCTTCACATCGCGAGATTAACCATAATGTTACCCTAGATGTAATTGCTTTTTAGCCAACATCTTCAAGTTCCCCAGTAATAATTTTGTTATCACCACAAAGCTACTTTTATGAACTATTCATTGATTGTGACTGTGAGAGCAAATAAGGATAGTCCAATCCACTTATCTTTTGGAAAGTGACTAGATTTACTGAGCTTTCTACAGAAACAGTTGTCACAGGCCTTCCATTTCGCATGAATGAGCACTGTCTTTGCAGAGCTCTGTTTTTCTCCACTTTCCTGATTTTGGCTCAGGTGATACTGTATACGCTGAATATTTCGCGGTGGTTTTATTTACGCGAATTTCGCGACTTAATGAACGCAAAATTTTTCACTTCCTGACATTTGTGTACAAAGTGAATGCAAACACAACAAAATCACAAAAATATACCCTCGCGAAATCCCCGTTTTGAAGCAAAATCGCGAAAATATATGGACGCGAAATATTTGGCGTATACAGTAGTCCATCCTTGTGAGCAGTGTTTTAAATGGGTTTGCTTCGTCCATCCTAGACAAATTATACATCATTTCAAAGCTTAGAGTCTCTACTTTAAAACTGTATGAAAAACCCAATTTCTTATTTTTCCAACTTATGGTGCGTTTTGTGGTGACAGGTCACATATGCTGATTCATACATGTATACACCCCCTTAAAACGTTGATTGGTGGGGATATAAACAGCTGAAAGTCCTCAACATATTTCAATGTCCAGCTGTGTACATTTAATAAATAAATCATGACAATAAATTTAACCCGTTGGCTACAGGAACCGGATTTGTCCTGTGTTAACTCTATGGGATTTTCAGAATCTTGTAGGTAACGGGTTAAAATGAGAAAATCACGATACCTACTGGTATTTACTTTTCTTAAAGTGTGAAAAGATGGAACATGTTTGCCTGATTAAATATTGGTACAAATATGGAGTCAGAATTAGTTTTGATTTGGAAATTACCGTGTGTTTTTTTTCTTCAAAATCCTCAAAAAGAATGATTTAGGCCTACTTACTCATACAGTGGTATTTGACTAGGCACGGAATTCTTCAGCCTAGAATCACGCATGACTAAATATGGGAATCCAAGTTGTCGACATACGACCGAGGCAGTTTCCTTCGTCGGGTAGATGGTACAAGACAAGCGAAACCACTCCCAGAGGTAGGCCACCTCTACGCGCCCTTCTCCTGGAAACTCACCATCCCTGAACCGAATCTTATCCCCTGAAAATAATTATTTACGGAAATGAGTTGGAATGTGACGTGTTCACACTATGTCAGTACCACAAACAATTTACCATTCAGGCAATTCCGCGAAAAATGTTACCCAAGCTCAAAATCATGAAATCTGTAATAATTCAAAAAATATATGTGTTGCAGTCATAAATTTAGTACCACACATTAGAACTCATCAAACTCTTTAATTTGAGTGGTATTTGAATATTTAGACATACTTTTCCTCAAAAAACCCATTTTCTTGCAAAATTTTCTTATCTTTTTTGAAAAATGCACAAATCTTTGAGTCTCATAGGACCAAAAATGACTAATATTAGCTTTACATTAGTTATTCAATGCTTTCAAGTATAAATATAAGGACCTAGAAAAGTGGTCCGAGGTTTTTATGTCTGTAACGCAACATTTATGGTCCTGTATGGGATATACTGAATCTATTGTACCTAATTGTCATCCTATGGCACCCATTTCAGAAGAAAATTGGCTTCACTTCATGCTTGAGCTCACAAAATTTTTGACAAATGCGTTGGTAGGTGAAAAGTCATGTCCAAAAATGTAATGTTCGTAAAGGCAATCATTATGTGTGATGACTAAAAAACGATAAATAGAAACTAATTCAAATTTAAACTGTTAACACTTCAGGGTGACCTGTGTGAGATTACCACAAGTAGGTTCAGAATGTTAATGATGATTTCTAGAAATAAGCCCCCAAAGTTGCAAAAAAATGTCTGAATGTGATGTCCGTAATGCTGGAACTGCCCATTGCTGGTTTATAGAAAGTTTTTGGAGCAAAGATGGAATCAAGTTATACCTGATGTACTGTGGTAATCATCTGAAAGTCTGAATGATCTATCTCTCAATGATCTCTTCACAAAATTTCACACCTGACTTATATTT
>JZLH01S0338810.1:14606-35241 GCA_001188425.1 Eucidaris tribuloides
CATGATAATTGGTAATTATTCCATAAACGCACTACTAAACAAACAATATTGCTTCCTATTTTGTAACTTCATGTATCTACATGAAGAACATAGAAAAAAGTATATATTGATTGTCTGGTTTAACAAAATTTGGCAAGAGATTAACTTAAATCTAATCAATTCATTGTATTGACCTGCTCTCATTTGAGAATGAGACATTGCTTCATTCTCCATAGCTGGGGGGGGGGGGCTTAAAACATTATGACAAAAGAAAAGTATCTTCATCTACGCATTTCTTTAGTTCAGAAACAGCTGTATACCTGGGTTATTGCATCATCATCTTTTGTTGCGCTCTAGAAGCCCCCCAGCTATGGCGCATCATGTTTGCGAGACCAAACAGGTCTACTGCCTCCCCCCCCCCATGACAAAATGGTATAACTGACATTTTTTTTCAAAATTAAGTTATACAGTGTAGGGGACTCAGTACTTAAACATGCAGAACAAAAAATATTTATTAAAAGTGTCCCTTTGTTTCATAATCTACTTGTTAAAAGGACAGGACACTGAATAGGGCTTTACGCATTGAACAAAATACATTTTGCTTAATATCTCCAAAACACCAAAATGTCAGTTATTCCCTTTTGTCATGGGGGGGGGGGGCAGTATAATAACAGGACATATGACGCATGTTGGATTAAAATCCAACTAGCTGTGTTTCTAAGATTCAGTATCAAAACAACAAAGGACAAACAACTACGGAAAATAATACCTCTGGCACATTCAACGTTGAGACACAGCAATGACAATGCATGATTACTGTACAACAAATAATAATAATAATAATAAAAAAACTAATTAGTGAAATCAAAACACAGCCTGAGGCTGTCATTATGGAACATGTATGAGAGAGGTCACAACAAACTGAGAACAATGTGTTAATTTCTGAAGAAGAAAAAATAAACCATTTAACCCTTTAGCACCTGAACCGCCCGAAACCGCCCCTCTTATTACTTCCTAGACCGCCCGAAACCGCCCTTTCGTAAAATGAGCTTTAGTATCGATTGTACACCAGTAGTTCACTGAAACGCCCAAAACCGCCCGTCTTATTACTCCCTAAACCGCCCGTACGTAAACTGCGCTCTAGTATACATTGTATGCCCGTCTTTTGTGCACCGTTGAGGGCAATATTGCTGTACCTTCCAAGGAACCGTAAGCCATTATCTACAGAGTCTTCAGTGGCTAAAGGGTTAAAAAGACCTTCTCTCTGGTTAATTTATGTGATATTTAACAAATCCACTAGGTTTCACAAATATATCTGCCAAGAAAGTTTTTGTTTTTGTTTTTGCTATGTTTTTGGTTGGTTATACAGCAAAATAACTTCAATGCATTTGGAAACACCATGTAGCGTAAAGGTCATGCAAAATTCACACTCAATAAAGCATTATGATGCTTGATTTATTTTGAACCTTAGCAGGCCTTACATGTACTTTCACAAAATCCCACTATTCATAATATACTACCCTTTTCTGGCACAACCTGGTAAATCAATTATGAACTCATGTTTTATAATATCCCCAACCTGAAAAAACAAATAGTATATCTTGAAATCCATTACTGATAGTCAATGCATTCATAATAATTGATTAATTTTGAACTTTAGCATGCCTTACTTTCACAAAATCCCACTTTTCATAAACTACCATCTTTTGGACCACTTGGCAAATCAATTACAAACTCATAACATCCCTAACCTGAAAAAAAAATTATTATATCTTGAAATCCATTATCTGATAGTCAACGCATTCATAATAATGTCCTCGTTAGTGGAGAATATCCTCAGATCCTCATTTGGAGAACAATCCTGGTAATTAAAAAGGCCCTAGGCTTTCACTTAATATCAAGTGAATATTAATATCTTATTAGTAGGCCTATAAATTACTCTTTTTTTGTTCCAAGACAAGCAGAAGCTGACGACTTTTAATACTGAATTGGTTTCTCATTTCAAACTTATACATTATTCGGCCTTACTGGCTTTGATTGCAATTCATTTCACTTCACATAAATCTGACCTTCATTTTAAATATAATTTTGCAGTACGCCATTGAGTGGTAAGATAACTTTTAATTTGTATACATATAAAATAGAAAAACACAAAAAGGAAGGAAGACAGAAAAAGAAAAGAAAAAAAGAAAGAGGAAAAGAAAAGAAGAAAGACAAACAAAATAAAACAAAAAAATACAGGAAAGACAGAAAGAACATTTTCAAACTAAAACATTATTCAGCCTTACTGGCTTTGATTGCATTTCATTTCACATAAAGCTAACCTCCACCCTAAATATAATTTTGCAGTATGCCATTGAGTGGTATGGTAACTTTGAACTTGTATACATATAAAATAGAAAAACACAGACAGGAAGGAAGACAGACTGACAAAAATAATAAAAGGAAGAAAACATAAAAAAAAGACAGAAAAAGAAGAGGAAAAAAGAAAGAGGAAAAGAAAAAGAACAAAAAGAATAGAAGAAAACAAATAAAAGAAGACTGAAAAAGAAGAGGAATAAAGAAAGAGGAAAGCAAAGAAGAAAGACAAACAGAATAAAAGAAAAAATAAAGGAAATACAGAAAGAACAAAATAATAATAGAAAGAAAGAATTCAGAAAATTTGTGTCTGTCTCCATGTTACATACATGTATGTTCTCAAAGCAGAAACTATAATGTAATACTGATTATCCTGTATGTAATTAGCATACATGTAGTATGTCCCTCCTAATAATAATAATAATAATAATAATATATACAAATATATGATTTATATTGCACCAAATCCACTCTGCAGAGTGCTCTAGGTGCATGGTATACCACAGAAAGTTGGGGGGGGGGGGGGCAGTAGAAATATGGGAGCAATGAAGTAATCAACAGGAAGCATTAAACAATAATCTATTTTATTTTGGGTAAGCTGTGGTGAGAAAATCTGAAACATCACATACAGTGGTATGGGATTGCTTGTCTCCATGTTACATAGTGTGTATTTGCTGGAAAGTGGAAAATATAGGCCATATAGTATTAATCACTCTTTGGTATAAATAATTAGCATCTTAGACTATCTCTCCTACACTAATTTCGACAATGACTTTTGTTTTGAGTGAACACTTCTCTTAAAATTTTACGTAAGATCACTTTTAAAAAGTTGTACAAGTCAAAAGTGCCCTCTTTGCCTACATGTAATTAGAAAATATCGATCTGACTGACGTTTACATCAATGATATAGTTAAGCTTTCAAATGCCGTTTGTTTTGTACAATTTTTCTTACTTCAATCTCAAGATATGTTAAGTTAACAACAAAAGAGTAAAATCACATTGTACCACTTTTATGAGGTAAGAGGGGATGATGCAATACTGACTGTAATAAAAGTGGCACCATTGTAATTTTACCCAGTCGTTAACTAAACATATCTTGAGATTAAAACAATCAAACGTAACAGAACAAACAGCATTTGAAAGCTAAGACAGTATGATCTTGATGTTGATGTAAGTATCATGTCACAACAGTATTTTGTACATGTAATTGCCAAAGAGGATACTTATTACTTGCATATTTTTTTTCTTTTTACATGCTTTAGTTATACCAAATTATTCAAATTTAATTCACCTTTTGACACTTGACAGATTTCTTACAAAATCTAATCAGTTCATCTGTAGCTCATGGTGCATGCATGGGCTAAATATGACCATAATCTACCCACGGATTCTCCAAATATATTCATAACAAGAATAAAATTATTTGAAATTATTTATTTCTGTTACTCTTGCCATATTGTATTTCAATGTTAACTTAGATTTATTCATGTATAATTGATAAATTTGAATTTAAATTACATAGTATTTTTTTTTAATTTCATTTGATTTATTGTAATGCTCTCATACATATAGTTGTATGCTTTTTTAAAAATCTGTAATACATGGTTAATTCTTACTTACACAATTTGTAAATCATGCACAATTCAGCTCTTGCTGCCATGCCTTTATTGAAATGAATTGAATTGATAAGGGTGTACAGACAAACGGACAGACAGACAAACGGACGGCATGAAATCTAATGCCTCTGGCATCCCCTAGGGTAAAGGCATATAAATTATCCCGCTGCTTTCCAGAACCAGTTTACCTTTATTTAACAATACTGATATACTCCTATATGTGATTATGATACCCTATTAAAATGAGGCCAGTTAGAAATCTATATCAGTGCAGCTTATGCAAATCTCTGTGGTGTTGGCATGACTACTTGAGCAGTAGGAGCTTAGGATGCTATCAGATATGAATTTTTGATGTGGTCTTGTGCATTTCTGGAATCTTGCGACAAAAAGAGAGACATCTTGCTGCTAATACATTTTTTTTTTATTAATTATGGCTTGGAAAGCAGGATGTAAGGGCAAGTACATCGTCGTGGAGAAGGCATCTATACATCCCAAAATATTCTACTGACCCAATCTTTGTGTGGAAAATGTCATCAGTGTGTTACCCATCTATGCATAGTCTGTGCCTAAATAACGTAAGTACATATTGCTTATTCAAAGGCATGGTATATTTGTTTCCAGTAAAAAAAAAAATGAACTACATGATCGTCCATGACACTAGTATGTCTGATAAGATCTAAACATGAAGCCCTGAAAAAAGTTCAGTTCAAAACAATCACAGATGGCTTTCAAAATGTGAAAATCATTTCTAAGCAACTAAAAACTCCAGTTTTCAGTAGACTGCTATATCAGTATGCCATTATCTATTTGCACACATTGTACACAATACAGCATTACTGTTTTAAATTTTGTGTGCATGGCGTTTATTTGTCCTTTGACACACTATCATGTACTGTAGGTCAGATTATCAAGATTCCATGAAGTTAACCTTAAATGGAAAAGAAAAAGTTTGGGCTACTCTTTTGAACAATCATAATGTTCATAATCAATTTGAACAATTCATAATGCTCCAGATTACAGGAATGGGTCTTATCACATTCCATACAATTATATTGACTTTAAAATATAAATTGCAATTACTTGGCCATCCACTATATAATTATATTTAGGGCTATATTTGTCAGTTACACTTACAATGTTACATTCTACTTTTTAGCTCGTGTATGAGATGTTGTATTCTAAGAAAGCTATTTTTTATGGGGAAAAGTGTAGTCAATGACATTCTGCTCAAAATTTTACTCTAGCCATAATTTTCCCTTTAGTTAAAAGTTTTAAGGAAAGCAACATATTTGATTAACATACCATTTGAGAAGTGTATGCTTCAAAATGAATATTAACAAAGCACTGGATGAAATCTGGTACTTGAGAAATTAAAAAGTAATTAAAAAGTACTATTTGGACATATTACAGTGCATTTTCAAATACATTACTAGTGGTCCACCCTTGGTCCAAGTATCATTAAAATCCCTCTAGCGGTACTTCTGTAATCTTGTTCACAAGAAAGTGTGGACGCACGGACGTACGGACACTACGACGTACGGACGGACAACCCGAAAACATAATGCCTCCGGCTCCCTTACGGGGCGGAGGCATAAAAAGGACAAAAAGAATAAAAGAAAACAAATAAAAGAAAGACAGAAAAAGAAGAGGAATAAAGAAAGAGGACAAGAAAACAAATAAATGAAAGACAGAAAAAGAAGAATAAAGAAAGAGGAAAGCAAAGAAGAAAGACAAACAGAATAAAAGAAAAAAAATAAAGGAAATACAGAAAGAACAAAAGAATAATAGAAAGAAAGAATTCAGACAATTTGTGTCTGTCTCCATGTTACTGAAAGCAGAAACTATAATGTAATACTGATTATCCTGTATGTAATAAGCATACATGTAGTATGTCTCTCCTAATAATAATAATAATAAATAATAATATATACATATGATTTATATTGCGCCAAATCCACTCTGCAGAATGCTCTAGGTGCAGGGTATACCACAGAAATAAGGGGGGAGTAGAAATATGGGAGCAATGAAGTAATCAACAGGAAGCATTAAACAATAATCTATTTTATTTTGGGTAAGCTGTGGTGAGAAAATCTGAAACATCACATACAGTGGTATGGGATTGCTTGTCTCCATGTTACACAGTGTGTACTTGCTGGAAAGTGGAAAATATAGGCCATATAGTATAAATCACTCTTTGGTATAAATAATTAATATCTTAGACTATCTCTCCTACACTAATTTCAAAAATTGCTTTTGTTTTGAGTGAACATTTCTTTTAAAATTTTACGTAAGATCACTTTAAAAAAATTGTGCAAGTCAAAAGTGCCCTCTTTGCCAAATTAGAAAATATCGATCTGACTGACGTTTACATCAAATCAATGATATAGTCTAAGCTTTCAAATGCCATTTGTTTTGTACAATTTGCTTATTTCAACCTCAAGATATGTTAAGTTAACAACAAAAGAGTAAAATCACATTGTACCACTTTTATGAGGTAAGAGGGGATGATGCAATACTGACTGTAATAAAAGTGGCACCATTGTAATTTTACCCAGTCGTTAACTAAACATATCTTGAGATTAAAACAATCAAACGTAACAGAACAAATGGCATTTGAAAGCTAAGACAGTATGATCTTGATGTTGATGTACGTATCATGTCACAACAGTATTTTGTACATGTAATTGCCAAAGAGGATACTTATTACTTGCACATTTTTTTTTCTTTTTACATGCTTTAGTTATACCAAATTATTCAAATTTAATTCACCTTTTGACACTTGACGGATTTCTTACAAAATCTAATCAGTTCATCTGTAGCTCATGGTGCATGCATGGGCCAAATATGACCATAATCTACCCACGGATTCTCCACATACATTAATAACAAGAATAGAATTATTTTAAATTATTTATTTATGTTACTCTTGACATATTGTATTTCAATTTTAACTTAGATTTTATTCATTTATAATTGATAAATTTGAATTTACATTACATAGTATTTAAAAAAAATAATTTCATTTGATTTATTGTAATGCTCTCATACATATAGTTGTATGCTTTTTTAAAAAATCTGTAATACATGGTTAATTCTTACTGACACAATTTGTAAATCACGCACAATTCAGCTGTAGCTGCCATGCCTTTATTGAAATGAATTGAATTGATAAGGGTGTACAGACAAACGGACAGACAGACAAACGGACGAAAAATGTGACTGGATCCCAGAGGAATATAATTATGCCGTCTCAAACAGTTACTTATTTACAAATACCGATATAGGTCGAAAGTTATGATACCCTATTAAAATGAGGCCAGTTAGAAATCTATAACAGTGCAGCTTATGCAAATCTCTGTGGTGTTGGCATGACTACTTGAGCAGTAGGAGCTTAGGATGCTATCAGATATGAATTTTTGATGTGGTCTTGTGCATTTCAGGAATTTTACGACAAAAAGAGAGACATCTTGCTGCTAATACATTTTTTTTTTATAATTATGGCTTGGAAAGCAGGATGTAAGGGCAAGTACATCGTCGTGGAGAAGGCATCTATACATCCCAAAATATTCTACCGACCCAATCTTTGTGTGGAAAATGTCATCAGTGTGTTACCCATCTATGCATAGTCTGTGTCTAAATAACGTAAGTACATATTGCTTATTCAAAGGCATGGTATATTTGTTTCCAGTTAAAAAAAAAAAATAAAAAATAACTACATGATCATCCATGGCACTAGTATGTCTGATAAGATCTAAACATGAAGCCCTGAAAAAAAGTTCAGTTCAAAACAATCACAGATGGCTTTCAAAATGTGAAAATCATTTCTAAGCAACTAAAAACTCCAGTTTTCAGTAGACTGCGATATCAGTATGCCATTATCTATTTGCACACATTTTACAAAATACAGCATTACTGTTTTGAATTTTGTGTGCATGGCGTTTATTTGTCCTTTGAAACACTATCATGTACTGTAGGTCAGATTATCAAGATTCCACGAGGTTAACCTTAAATGGAAAAGAAAACGTTTGGGCTACTCTTTGAACAATCATAATGCTCCAGATTACAGAAATGGGTCTAATCACATTCCATACAATTATATTGACTTTAAAATATAAATTGCAATTATTTGGCCATCCACTATATAATTATATTTAGGGCTATATTTGTCAGTTACACTTACAATGTTACATTCTACTTTTTAGCTCATGTATGAGATGTTGTATTCTAAGAAAGCTATTTTTTATGGGGAACAGTGTAGTCAATGACATTCTGCTCAAAATGTTACTCTAGCCATAATTTTCCCTTTTGTTAAAAGTTTTAAGGAAAGCAACATATTTGATTAACATACCATTTAAGAAGTGTATGCTTCAAAATGAATATTAACAAAGCACTGGATAAAATCTGGTACTTGAGAAATTAAAAAGTAATTAAAAAGTACTATTTGGACATATTACAGTGCATTTTCAAATACATTATAATAATTACATTCGCAATCAAGAAATGTGATTATAATTACAAGCACTTAAAGTTGACAATTTGTATTCAATTAAAAATTTCAATTACCCATGCACGCTCAAAAAATAAATAATATTCATATTGTCTAGAAGAACTTGTTACATGTTTGTTGGGGGCCCCCAACAAATGGGGGGGGGGGACACTTATCAGAACATCTAATTAAAGACACTATATAACTTTATGAAGATTCAAGAATCTAGATACATCTATAGTTCAGTAAAAACTTTGAACCTGGGTTATTGTATCATCATCTTTTGTTGTGCTCTACAAGCACCCCCCTTGCCCCCCAAACTATGACACACATCACACTTTCAAAATTGAACAGGTCTATAATAACAGTTTAAGGTTTCTAATATCAAAACAACACAGGACAGATCACAAGAAATAATATATAAAATGCATCTGCCACATTCAAAATAAAGACATGGACATTACAGTAAAAAACAAAACAAAACAAATCCAAAAAACACTAATAAAAATGAACCCTAGGCTGTCTATTAGAGAGGTCACACCAAACTGAGAACAATGTATTAAATTCTGAAGAAAAAAAAATCCCTTTAAAAAGACCTTCCTTCTTGTTAATTTACATTAGTTATATTAATTTGAGGAGAAAAACATTATGAATACAATCAAATACAGACACTCTAAATAACATTATGAAGATTCAAGTTTGAAAATTGTCAAACTTTTATATCTAGAGCTACATGTACATAATAGTGCTTGAATGGACAAATACGTATACACTAAACACCATACAATACAAAACTTTGGAATGTTGTGCTGCCACTGGCAAGATAGATCTAAATATAAACATCACACCTGAATTATGCATCAGTCCAACTCTTAATTGGAACATAGCAGTCTATGGAGGAAAAGGACATGACAATACTGGATACTCGAATACAGTTTTTTATAGCACTAAATGATTGTTTTGAAGTACAAAACAGGATCTTATTTTTAGACCTTATCAGAGACATTTTATCACATGAAGGATTATGAAGCTCTAGATTATTTATTTTACAGGAACATTGTCACGTATATATTAGGAATGGGTGATTTGGACTGTTAGTTTGTATCACACTCGTGGGGGGGGGTGGCACTGTCATTACAAGGTGTACACTATGCACGGGTATGGACTTTCAAAATGGATCCTAAACAAGGTAAATTACTCCTTCGATCTCAAGAATACCCTAAAAAGTTAGCACCCATATTCAGGTCTGAAATAGTACCCTTTATCAGTAAAGTAAGGTAAGACTTTTGTTAAAGCTATACCCTCTTTTTTCCTGCTTTTGGCGATTTTGATACCCTTTTAGAGTACGCGTGTTTATATCGTCCAACCATGAAAAACGCCTTTTTAACGTTTTTCACACGCACATGGTGATACACCTTGTAATCGACAGTGCCCCCCCCCCATCATCACACTTTGTAAATCTGTGTTAGCTAGCCAACAGTCATCTATAGCTGTACTATGTAATGTAAATAGTTATATGTAACTAGTAAAACTATGTATGTGATATTAAAGGTAATCAAGGGTATAGGTACACTAACACACAGAACTCACTCCACAGTCAGTCATTTGGTGATTATACCTTCAATGTAGGTAGCATTACACCTGCAATGCTACTGTTTACATGTTTAAATGATTTGATCCACTAGTATGCTCAAATATACAAATTTAAAATATGTAAATCCAAGATCTCTCAGCGCAGTTTGCAACATGCATTAAACAATGTGTAGCACAGTGTAAAGTGCAAGCACAAAGTGATCTGAGAATTTGGAAGTCACACATACCCAAATTGTGCAAATCAAATGATGAATGGCATATACTGTACATTGGACATCATAACATGAATAAAATTTGAATTTTTGAGAAGAGAAATATTGGTATTGGAAAAAAGAGAGCGAAATATTGGTATTGGAAAGAAAAGAAGGCAGCGTCAGATGTCTCATATACGTAAAATCCTGGCAAGTGCTGAACAGTATTTGAGTGATTGTAGTGGCATCATGGGACCGGAACTCATTGGACATATCACTGAAGGCAGGGCTCCACACTAACATTTTTCCTACTTGCCCTTTGGGCAAGTAAAATTATTAATATCAGATTTTTACTTGCCCGCATGAAAAATTTACTTGCCCGAAAATAAATGATAATCAAAAACATTAAAAATTATTCCCCTAATTCTAACCAATAAAGCCTTTTTGTGGCATTGAATGTTTATTTTAACCTGTTGGCTATGGGAACCGGATGTGTCATGTGTTAACATATTGAATTTGAAGAATCTTGGAGGCAACGGGTTGATTCTGGGGGTTGCCAAAGGTATGATTGATTAATTTAGAGAGCCATACAAGTCCAAAATAATGATGACCTATGCAAGTTAATTGAACACTAAGTTTAACACGTTTTGTTTGTTTTTGATATGATTTTTGGATATTTTGCTTGTTTCATGATCAAATTTTACTTGCCCAATAGCAAGTACATTTTAACATTTTGAGTTTTTACTTGCCCGACATGAAATTTTACTTGCCCCTGGCAAGCGGGCAAGTGCTAGTGTCAAGCCCTACTGAAGGTGAATAGCCCCGCCCAATCAGCACTGCTTCATGTGAGGAATTATCCCCACATATGCCAATACCATGGTGACACAGTTTCCGACACATTCAAAAAATGTGTCTCACATATCTTCACACCAAGACCAATGTGTGTGCCAAATGTCATGAACATTGGTCAAAAACTGAGGATGGAGTTTGATCCGCCAGATTTGCAACGGACCGACCGCCCACCCATCTGCCCTACCAACTGCACGCTGATTCCTATATCCCCTACAAACCTCATTTAGTAGGGGTATAATAACTAGGGTGCATTCAGTCTATTGATTTGTGCTTCTTCGCTGATGCTTTGCTCAGCCTAAATTAGTGTCAGCAATTGAGGATATCGGCAAAGATGTTATTAACGATATGTCATCAGATGATTTAATTTGAATAGTGATAGCCCTACATAAGACTGCACATCCAATTATCTGATTTTTTTTCTTTTCATCCTGAACTTTGTGCAAAACGGAATGATTTTGGCACAGTGATGTTTAAATTTATGAAAGTAAAAATTTATTTTGTAACCCTCTACCATTGCTTTAAGCCATGAAATTAAATATGAGTAGATAATCACAAATGAAGCAGCAATGGGAGATATCATGTTTGTTGTTGAAATCTGGTGTTAGCGTTTTAATGAATGAACACCACCGAGAATGCCACACTTGAAAAACAAAACTTGGGAATTTGTGTATCAAGTTTCATTGGAATCTCATAAAAACTGTAGAAGTTGTTTGATCTGCAAAGTTTCTGCTACAGACTTAAAATTACTAGCCACATGAGTGCATATTGACTCCACCCTATTCAAACTTTGTATTTAGACAGATGTATATATAGACCTATTTGGTTTGTGTGCTGTTTTTTATGCTAATGTCTAACTGAGGGGCTTCAAGCATGTCTAACAAAACACTGACATTTCAACGCACCTGACTCATTGCATAACTCATTGAAGTGTCTTTTCTTCATTTTTTCGGAAGCCCCCCCCCCCCAATACTGGCCGACATAAACTCCAGTGTTCTGAAACCAAATTGGTCTATTACTGTAACAAAACCTGCAGCTACACATACTGTATGCAACTTGGTGCACAAACATTCCATTAAAGGCATTGTATAACAATGTTTCCAGTTTAAAAAATCTGAGTTACATGATTCCCCATGCTACCAGTGTCTCTGATACGGTCTAAAAATGAAGCCCTGAAAAAATGCAGTTTAAAATGATCATTAAGTGCTTAGAAAAAGTGACAATCATTGAGAGGCCATTTCAGTTTTCCGCATAGACTGCTGTGTTGCAGAATCTCCTACTGGCTGAGAATAATTATTGTGCTAATTTGTATCTGCACATATTTTACTAGTGACTGCATGACTGTCCTGGCCCAAATTTTTGTGTTCTAGGGTGTTCACTTGTCCATTCAAACACTGTCAGATATGTCAGAGAGCAAAGTTCGACAATTTTTTTAAACAGGTCTTCCACAGTGTTATGTAGCATCTTTAACTAAGTCTCTTACCTCTGTGCTATTGAGATGAACTGGATGTTCACCCGCCACAAACTCCCTCAGTGAGATCCGGTCATGGTTTCTTCTTTCCTTCCACAGACTACCCATCTCTGCTTTGATGGTTTGGTTCTAGTGAAATAAAGATTACACACCAAAAGTACTGAATAATATGAGGGTTGTAAATGGGAGGGGGGGGGGGGAGGGAGAGGGCCGGGGACAGGGTTCTTGACAATGTATGAAACACTTGATGCAAACAAGTGCATATTTGAGAAAGTAAACAACAACATGTGCTAAGTTTTGCCACCAAGGGTATATTTAAAGGCAGTGGATCTCTTTTGCATGCCTAAAAAGTAACATTGTGTAAATACAATAGCATTTAGAAGAAAATGCTATCTGGGAACCTTTAGGAAAATATAGGAGCTAGA
The DNA here is from genome assembly GCA_001188425.1 of Eucidaris tribuloides. NCBI lineage: Eukaryota > Metazoa > Echinodermata > Echinoidea > Cidaroida > Cidaridae > Eucidaris > Eucidaris tribuloides. Next base: position 27,575 of record JZLH01S0338810.1, read on the forward strand.
AACTCAGTTTTAGTGGAATTCCTACCATAGAACGTACACTAAACGGCTATTGTTTTTCTTTTGCATTTTTCAAATTCTAGGCAATAACTGACCCCCAGATTTCACAGACATGTCCTTCATCAATAGCCTAAGGGCATGGGTTATCTTTTCCTGGTCTGCGGGGATATTTGCAAATGAGATCCACTGCCTTTAAATTGTAGTACACACAACAATGGAAAGCAGCAAGTGTAGATTTATCAGAAGCATGTGTAATTTTTTGTCAGCTGACATTTGCACAATTTGCACTAAGTGCAACAAAAATTCGGGGGGGGGGGGGAACCCTGGGAGGGGGAAGGTTTACTTTCAGGAGAAACAAGCATCAATTCACATGTACCTGTATTGAATTAAACTCTGGCCCTAATATAAATTGATCCCATAGAAAGCTACACAACACATTTCAATGCGGGATTTTCTCTTTATAATGGTGGGGTCGCAATATAATTATAAATGTCGCTAATATTTAGGTCCATATGATGCTAAAAAGAAATGTCAGGACTTCATTTGTTACCATCGGACATAAATGTTGCTAATATTAAGCTCCATATAATGTTAAAAAGAATGTCAGGAGTTCATTTATTACCGTCGGACACGAGTGTCGCTAATATTTAGCTCCGTATGATGCTAAAAAGAAATGTCAGGAGTTCGTTTTTTACCATTGGACATGAATATCAGCTCTGTATGATCCTAAAAAAAGTTGGGGGTTCATTTTTTTTTATGTAAGACGGATGATGTCCCAATTTCAGCTTATTTTTTTTTTTTTTTGGGGGGGGGGGGACATTCCTGTGTGACGGTAAAAAACAAACTCCCGACATTTCTTTCTAGCAACAAACTGAGCTAAACATTAGCGACTTTCATATCTGATGTTAAAAAATGAACCCCCGATATTTCTTTTTAGCATCATACTGAGCTGAATATTAGTGACATTCATATCCAATGGTAAAAAGCGACACTTACAGTATATGTTCATTTCTTTCATTGTTTAAACATTTTCCTGGGGGTAATTAAGGATATAGTATGTTTGGAAGAAGCGCTCACTTGGGTTAAAACTAATCTAAAATGAAGTTCACTCTTCATGGTTTCTACTGTGAAAATGTTGTGGTCAAATGTTCACTCTTTTTTTTAAACAATCACGATCAGTATTCACTGTGACATGCAAATTTGTTCTAGAGCTTTGCATGGTTTCAATTTCTATCAGGGTCATGCTTTGAATCAGTACTGGTATATTCACGCTCGTTTCTCTCCAAGTGCATAAATTTAAGACAAATCCTTCCAGCCTAGACATACATTCCATTGAGTGTATAGATTGGTATAAGTTATCAACCCATCTAGTTCTTGGCATATTTCAAGTGCTCTCAATCATGCCAGCTACCTTTAATGGGTACCATTATGCTTATCAGAGTTTTCAAATTTAACCAGAGATTTCTCTGGTAAAAGTTTTCTGCAATAGAGTCCACAAATTCTTCTGATGACAAAGTAACAAGAAAACGAAACATTTTTGTCATGAATCATACCTTGCTCGTCATCTGATGATACACTCTCCATATTTTGTTTTTAACAACAATTTTTCGTCATTAGTTACATTAATCCACTTTACTCATGCTGACGTTATTCGTTGTAAGTATAAACAGCCATCACCTATGGCTTCATACGTAAAAATACAGAATGTACGTCAAGAAACTAAATTAACATGCTGTTACCAAGTTGTTTGTTGATTGTAAGCTTCATCAATGACGTGACTGAGAGCACTTGAAATTGTCTTGATTAGTGGTACTTCATAACCTTTATATTTAACCCTATTTTAATTGGGCTATTTCAGACCATGTTTTTACTTCGGGGGATCAATTTGACCCCCCCCCACCAATCAGATCTTGGCCGCAGATCGCGCGATCTGTATAGTTATATTTTTTTCCCTATTTTTTAAGTAATTAATTATGCAAATAAATGCATAAAATTATGTTTTCACCTATAACTCACTTAAAATAGCTAGCAGAATGATAATTTTTGGTGAAAATATTCTTTCTGATATTTCTAACAATTATCTACAAAAAAAAATTGCCATATCAGAATTAATATCTTATGGATTTTATTGTTTTGTGAATTTCTTATGTATTTCTCTTTTTTTCGACAGTTTGTTTTTCATTGTTTTTTCAAAGCAATTTATCAGTGACACTGTTGCGATCATAAACAGCATAAAATTAATCAATTTGAATCAGAAATAACAAAAATATTCCTGCATTTATGATTTTTAGCTGAAAACACAATATGCATTGATTTTGTACACGAAATCACATTTTTGAGCAATTTTGGGGCTGACATGCATTGCATAAAAAGTATGTCGATTTTCGTGAAATGCTCTCAAAAGATGCACAAGACTTGAAAGTAAAAAGTCAGCGAGCAATGCGGTCAAAAAATTGTCTGCGGCAGAATGGTCGCAAAATCCGGTCAAGGGGGGGGGTGTCAAATTGACCCCCCCCCCCCCCCGTTTATATAGGATTAAGTTCCAAGGAATAACGACATTAAACTTTCAAAATTATGCCAAAAAAAAATAAAAATTATCTTAAAGGTAAATAACATGATTGGGAGTAGTCCTCAACTTTGGCTGAAACTATTCTAGAATCAAGTAAACTATAGAAGGATTCTCCTGTGAAAATCTTGTAGTCAAACGTTGACTCATTCTAAAATAACTAATGTCAATATCCCTTGTGGCAGGCAAACCTGTTGTGTAGCTCTCTGTGGCGAACTGTATCTATCTGGGCACAATAGAATGACAATACTACCGGTATTATGTTCATGCTTGATTCTCCTTAAGTAAACAAATTAAAGACAAATCCTAAATTGGGTTTTGAGGCATTTTGAAGTGTTCCCAATCATGTCACTCACCTTTAAGCTGTGCCCATATCTCGCTTCTGCTATGCATAGCAGGCAAGACAAAAATAAATTTTATAATTTGCCTACTGGTGTTATTTTGTAGCTACTAGTTTACATGATTCTGTTCAGATTCTACTCTTTTTATGAGTTTTAAACAAATAAGTGTGATTTTGACTACAATTGACTACAAACGATCAAAACTATGCATCAACTTTAAAGTGCAAGTTTAGTTTTGGCATTTTTTTTTTATTTGAAAGCTTTATGCTGAGATTTTTCATTAATTAATTGAAAAAAAAATGAAAGACATTCAGAATCTGTTATTGGTGTGATATGACCTTTGGACACAAAGCTTTCAAATAAAAACAGAATCGCCAAAACTAAACTTGCGCTTTAAAGGCTATGTTAAACCTTAATGTACTTTAGAGGCAAGGAATCTCATTTGCACCCTTCCCGCAGCACAGCCATACACCCATCACTCATGCCCTTACACTATTTATGAAAGACACATCCGTGAAATCTGAAGAAAAGTAATTACATAGAATTTGAAAAATGTCCCCAAACCAACTAAATCAGGGTTGGCCGGTAAATACCAGGTGGTAAATACTGGTATTTACCGGTATATACTGCCTTGCTATTTTTGACAAAAATGGGAAATACTGGGAAATAAAAAAAGTTATTTCTTGAAGGATAATAAGTCAAAAATGTAGAAATTGTTGTTCAGGAAGTGTGATTCAACACAAAATACAACAAAACACTAACTTAACAGATGGTGGGGAACTAGGAACTCATTCTGATTGGTTGGACAAATTTTCTACACAGCCAAATCAATACTAAAAGTAGGAAAATTTTAAAATCACCTGCTTTTATTTTAGAAACTGTTTTCAATCATTTCAGTCTGCAAATATCTGAATTGTTCCATAAGTCCAGAACACTTTAAACAGCATACCCCATTGACAGATATTGATTTTGTCCCTGTATATTCAGCAAGATGATGAGGGCCGCACCCCACAAAAAAACTACACCTGAATAATGTACAGTGTAGTTCTGTACAATATGTGAAATAACACTGAATTAAATTATCTAAATTGAAAAGAGGTTTTTAACAAACTTTTCATTTGAAATGTATCAGTTCAAGGTGGATTTGTGTAAGAAGAGCCCAAATTAAGGGCATTAATGGCCTTTTTAGTTGACCTTGTACAACTTCAAGAGTACATTGCTAGGTATCGCCCAGGTATTTCCCAGTATTTCCCAGGTATTTCCCAGTATTTCCCAGTATTTCCCGCCTGGGTGGGAAATACAGGTATTTCCCGGGAAATTGCCAACCCTGTCGTAAATGGTATTTTCTTTTGTATACCAGTGTATTTACACAATGTTAATTTGTAAGCATGCACAAAAGATACATTGCCTGCGGTTGTTTTGTGACCCCACCCACAGTTAAGTAAGTTTCCATAACAATTTTTTCTTCCATACAACACTTTCCCCATGACCAAATTCTTACAATTATTAACAGTTTAGAAATTTACAAACAATGAACTGGGTAGATATTACACAAAAGATAACCTACAGGCATATAATTAATTGCACATAAATATCAACATGAATTGACTAGATATTTGATACAATCAAGGAAATTAATTTCAAATCTTATTCATTTGTTCTCATTTTCCCTGGAAGGGTATTTTTTTTTTTTTTTTTGGGGGGGGGGGTTACAGCTGGTAGTCAGTGAAGATATACAAGACTTTGAAAAATTACCTTGCCATCTTTTAATACATGTATGCCTCAGGTCTGTAATTTGCATTAAGGTTATCTTTTTATCAACGGGTAGCTCTTGATGAATTACAAAATTGAATGCAGAATTGTAACAATGTAATGTAATGAGGTTTTTGGACTTTCTATGAATTCAAAGATTATAATGCATTGTCAAGACTTGGCTGTAGGCATTTTAATTAACCTGATCACAAATTCTTTGTTCTTCTTTTCAAGCTAACAGCAAACACATGTAAGAACTCACGTCAGCAGATCGTAACAAGTTTTAAAGATTGTGTCAGGGATGTGCAAGTCCATTACTTCCCTTCATTATCAATACCAAACGGTAGTTTAGTACTTACAAATGGTGTGTTGAAAGTTTGAGATCCATACGTCATGAATTTGTTGTTTTATGAGAAAAACTAATAACGACATGTTACCAGAATGTTGTTCTTTCCGTGAGTTTAAATTTTGCTCAAATTACGAATCGCGGTTACATGTATGTGTACCGTCGCAAGACCAGCGGAGCGCACTGATTGGTTAAACGGCTAAACTCCACGTGACCTTCGGTTAACCGCTGATCGGACAATTTTGAAACGGCCTGTGCACGTCGACGTCACAGATTTTTTTTGAAAATGCTTTAGAGCAATTTGAAAAAGGATGAAGTTTAACCGTCCAGATTTTCACCAAAACTCAATAATTTACCCCAAGTCTCTATGAGAGGTGTTTATTTATAGTAATCTTCACATTGGATATGATTTCAGCTAATTTCATTCATTTAGATGTTTTTTGACGTGCAAATCAAAGACACAATCTTTAACATGGGAATTGGTTCTTGCTAAATACGTAATTTCAATCTGTGAATTAATTATTTTCTTTTGCAATCTACTTAGACTGCTATTACTGCTACTATAAATACTACTACTACTACTACTACTACTACTACTACTACTACTACTACTACTTCTATTTCTACTACTACTTCTATTTCTACTACTGCAACTACTCCTACCACTAAAACCACTACTTCAGCTACTTTTATATGCATTACAACTACCACTACAACTATTACTATAAATGGTAACTACTGTGTACTACAACTACATGCACTACTACTACTACTACTACTTCTCCTACTACTACAACTTCTACTACAACTACTACTTTTACTACTACTACTACTACTACTACTACTATTTCTACTACTGCTACTACTCCTACCACTAAAACCACTACTTCAGCTACTTTATATGCATTACAACTACCACTACAACTATTACTATAAATGGTAACTACTGTGTACTACAACTACATGCACTACTACTACTTCTACATCTCCTACTACTACTACAACTACTACTACAACTACTACTTTTACTACTACTACTACTACTACTACTACTACTACTACTACTACTACTACTACTACTACTACTACTACTACTACTACTACAGTACACTCACGTTATAACAAACTGCTTGGGACTGGAAAAATTACTTTGTTATAATGAAATTTTGTTATATCAGGGTTACAAAAGAAATATGATAGAAAGAAATTTTGACACTTGGGAACAGAGAAATTTTGTTATATCAGTGTTCTTTATAACGAGAGTGCACTGTACTACTACTACTACTACTACTACTACGTATGCTCTGCTACACAACTTGTCAGAATCAAATTTACACAGGATACACACTACAGAAATTGAAATACAGATGATTAATCATTTTTTAAAATGATATTTATATGTTTCTTTTATTTTAAATTTCCTTTTGAAGGAGGGGGTGCTGAAGTTACCCCGATAAGTATAGCCGATTCCTGAAATATTACCAAAATGTACCTTTTTCAATGCAATCCTCTTTTGCTGGGCCGTTCTTGCCGTGAGCCACCGTTCAGCAAGACTGGAGGGGTGGTCGAGATGACTGGTTGTCGTCACGCTCAGCTCTGATTGGTCAACGACGTGCTGATCATGCGCTGGCCTCATGAAAGGGATCGCTTGTTGTGATGTAGCGTGATTCTTGTAAATCCTATTAAGGAGTTTAATTTAGAGCCAGGGATTACAGGATTTACGTAGTTGTGCTTAACGGCGTGGTAGTTCTCTATGTCTTTCTGCTCTTTACTTGCCATGTTATTCAACATGATGTTGGTTCACGCTTATGAGGTCGGGCTGAAAACTTCATAGGCTTTATGCTACAGCAATGAAACTAGTCATGCATTAAATTTAATCTTTTCTGATACCAAATGTATTGTTTCTTTTCAGATATCTTTCATGGTTTTTCCATCAGTAACAATTCTTCACCGACAGGTGGGTTTCTGAAAATGGTCATTTTTGGCTGATTTGTCCTTACGTTCAAAGTACATGAGGAATGGTTATTTGTTTAACAGTAGAGTTATGGTAACTAACAGAAGCAAATAATAATCATGTGACAGTAGACATTTAGGTTAAGTAATCATTACTTTACGAAATGGAACAAAAAATAGCTGTGTGTCATATTGGACATCATTGTGTTCCATAAAACAGCATTTTTCGCCTTTTTCCTCCACTTTTGCCATGGTTTTCATTTGTGAAGCATCAGAATGCTATTCACAGACTCCCAAATTTAAAAATGTGGAGAAATACCTGTGGATGAAAGACATAAAGTGGGTGAAATAGCCAGGCAAGAACACTGTGGCAGAACTAATGTTGACCCAGTTGTTGGAAATAAGCTTGTGCGCTGGACCCGATAGGTGGCACACCGTATTGCGAATACCAAGAATTTAGTAAAGCATGGTCAGGGAACTGTTGCAAATACAAATATGTCAATAAATTAAAGCAGAATGAAACCCAGACATCTTCCTGTACTCAGAGAATACAGAACAATAAAAGAAATACAACAGTGAAAGTTTGAGCAAATTTGGTTGAGCTGTTCAAGAGTTATGAATGTTCAAAGTTTATTCAATTGTTATTATGGAGGATTCTTAAATTGGCAACTCTACCACTTTTTGAGATGAAAGTGTGGAGAACTCTCCATTA
>JZLH01S0338810.1:40286-50364 GCA_001188425.1 Eucidaris tribuloides
AATTCAAAGAGTATAATGGCATTGTCAAGACTTGGTGTAGGCAGTTTATTAACCTCGATGCACAAAATTCTTTGTTCTTCTTTTCAAGCTAACAGCAAAGACACATGTATGAACTCACGTCAGCAAGATTGTAACAAGTTTTAAAGATTGTGTCTAAGATGTGCAAGTCCTTACTGTCCACTTCATTATCAAATACCCAAACGGTGTTTAGTAACTACAAATGGTGCGTTAAAGTTTTGAGATCCATACGTCATGAAATTTGTTGTTTTATGAAAAAACTAATAACGACATGTTACCAGAATGTTGTTCTTTCCGTGAGTTTAAATTGTTGCTCAAATTACGAAATCGCGCGTTAATAGTATGTGTAACCGTCGCAAGACCAAGGCGAGCGCACTGATTTGTTCTAAACGCTAAACTCCACGTGACCTTCGTAACGCTGATGGACAATTTTTGAAACGGCTCTGGTGCACGTCGATCGTCACAGATTTTTTTTTTTTGAAAATGCTTAGGAGCATTGAAAAGGGATGAGAGTTTAAGCCGTCCAGATTTTCCCAGAAACTCATAATTACCCGCAAGTCTCCTATGAGAGGTTGGTTGTTATTTATAGTAATCCTCACATTGGATATGGATTTTCAGCTATTTTCATCATTAGATGTTTTTTTGACCGTGCAAATCAAGCACAAATCTTTACATGGAATTGGTTCTTGCTAAATACGTAATTTCAATCTGTGAATTAATATTTCTTTTGCAATCTACTTAGATGCTATTACTGCTAACTGATAAATTATCTACTACTACTACTACTACTACTACTAACTCCCACTCACTCCATCACTACTACTTCTATTTCTAAACTACTACCACTACTACTGCTACTACTCCTACCACTAAAACGACCTACTTCAGCTACTTTTATATGCATTCAAACTACACTACAACTATTACTATAAATGGTAACTACTGTGTACTACAACTACATGCAGCTACTACTCACTTCTACATCTCGCTACTACTACTACAACTACTTATACAACTACTACTTTTACCTACTACTACTACTACTACTACTACTACTACTACTATCTACTACTCTACTACTTACTAACTACCTACTAGCTACTACTACCGTAACTCGACGTTATAACAAACTGCGTTGGGACTGGAAAAATTACTCTTGTTAAATAATGAAAATTTTCGTTACATCAGGGTTTACAAAAGAAATATGATAGAAAGAAATTTTGACACTTGGAACAGAGAAATTTTGTTATATCAAGTGTTTTTATAACGAGATGTGACTGTACTACTACTAACTACTACTACTACTAGCGTATGCTTGCTGCTACACAACTTGTCAGAATCAAATTTAACACAGGATACACACTACAGAAATTGAATACAGATGATTAATCATTTTTTAAAATCGATATTATATGTTCTTTTATTTTAATTCCTTTTGAAGGAGGGGTGCTGAGTTACCCCGATAAAGTATAGCCGATTCGCTGAAATATTACCAAAAGTGTACGCTTGTTCAATGGCAATCCTCGTTTTGCTGGGCGTTCTTGCCGTTCGAGCCACCGTTCGAGCAAGACTTGGGGTGGTCGAGATGACTGGTTGTCGTCACGCTCAGCTCTGATTGTCAACGAAAGTGCTGATCATGCGCTGGCCTCATGAAAGGGAATCGCTTGTTGTGATGAGCGGATTCTTGTAATCCTGATTAAGGAGGTTTAATTTAGAGCCAGGGATACAGGATTTTACGTAGTTTGTTAACGGTTGTAAAGTTTCTTCTTGTTTCTTTGCTGGCTCTTTACTTGCCAATGTTATTCACATGATGTTGGTTCACGCTTATCGAGGTCGGCTGAAAACTGTCATAGGCTTTATGCTACAGCAATGAAACTAGTCAGTGCATTAAATTTAATCTGTTTCTGAAATACGCAAATGTATGTTTCTTTTCAGATATCTTTTCATGGTTTTTCTCATCAGTAACAATTCTTCACCAGACAGGTGGGTTTTCTGAAATGGTCATTTTGGCTGATTTGTCCTTACGTTCCAAAGTACATGAGGGAATGGTTATTTGTTTAAGCAGTACGAGTTTATGGTACATAACAGAAGCAAATAATAATCAATGTGACAGTATGACATTTAGGTTAAAGTAATCATTACTGTTACGAAATGGAACAAAAAATAGCTGTGTGCATATTGGACATCATTGTGTTCCCAATAAAACAGCATTTTTCGCCTTTTTCCTCCACTTTTGGCCATGGTTTTCTTTGTGAAAGCATCAAATGCTATTCCGAGAGCTCCCCAAATTTAAAATTGGTGGAAAAATAACTGTGGATGAAAGACATAAAGTGGGTGAAATGCCAGGCAAGAACAACTGTGGCAGAACTAATTGTTGACCCAGTTGTTGAAAATAAAGCGTGTGTGCGCTGGACGCGATCAGGTGGCATCATCGCGGGATTGCGAAGTAGCCAAGGAATTTAGTAAAGCATGGTCAAGGGAACTGTTGCAAATACAAATATGTCAATAAATTAAAGCAGTAATGAAACCCAGACATCTTCACTGTACTCAGCAGAATACAGAAACAAATAAAGAAATACTAAAGTGGAAAGTTGAGGACAAATTTGGTTGAGCTGGTTCAAGAAGTTTATGAAATTGTTCAAAAGTTTTATTAATGGTTATTATGGAGGATTCTTAAATTGCAACTCTACCTACTTTTTGAGATGAAAGTGTGGAGAAACTCCTCCATTATGGTAGATGGAACAATGTTAAGGTTCGTGAGCCACTTCAGCGGGGACAAGAAGGTTTGAACAGTGGTTTTAGATTGTCTGAGAGGTACTAAACAAATCTGGCGTGGGTAATCCCCTTCAAAATGTCGGCTTATTCGTTGCGAGGCGGTCCAAAAAGTGGGTCTACCAGGGGTCCAAAATTGAAAAATGGTGCAAGTGTGGTTAGTAATCATACATCCAATGACTCGCCCTTGTCAAGCCAGAATGTCGCACAAAAGGTAATCAGTTTTTGGGCCATATTTCTGACAATCGTTAAGACCTAAGAGACCAAGGTAAATATGGAAAGGTGAATGCACTGTTTCGGTCAAAGGTCAAATTCTTGAAATGCGCTCAAATTGACTGATTTTAATATCGAAAGTAAATAAATGTTTGTCGGTGGGATGACTAATTGAAGCTGAAACTAACTTAAACCACCATAAAAAGTCAACTCTAACTGTTGAAGATTTCAAGAATAAAATATTAAGATTAGAGATCCATAGGATGCATGTAAAATACAGATGCTGTGTATAAGCCTAGTGTTGAAAGGCACAATAACATGATTGTGGTGAAATTTCAAGGTTAAGATTGACTTTTTGGTGTTGGTTAAGCTGTTTAGTTCAGTTAGTCATGCCAGTAAAACATATACTTCGATATTACAACATCAGTCAATTTGGGCAAAGTTAAAAAATTTTGACCTTTGACCGAAAGTGCGTTGACCTTTTCACATTTATGGTCCATAGCGCTTAATGGATTGTCAAAAGTATGGCATAACTATACCTTTTTAGAGTTCGCTTGACAAGACGAGTCATTTGGTGTATGATTTAAAAACCCAATTGGACCATTTTTCAATTTCTCGACCGCCTGTAGGACCCATTTTGACGCCCTGCCAACAACTTGCCGACCATTTTGAGAGGGTACCCACGCCAGATTTGTTTATACCCCTTCAGACAATCTAAAACCACACTTTCAAAACGCTTTGTTCCGCCGTGAAGAAGTGTCACGGCAACGCTAAGCATAATGTTCCTCTAACTATTAACTTTGTACACAAATTTTCACTTAATTCTCATGTTTTATGAAATATCTGATGCCCTCGTTACGTGTTGTACAAATATGTTCCAGCAAAAATGATTTGTACACGTTTTTTGGGAAGAAATTTAATTGGGCCTTCGAGAACTAACATTTCAGAAACAATGTAAATTTGTGAAAATTTGTGTTACAAAACCAATGGGAAATTTCACGCTATCATCGTCAAAACAAGTGGTTGTGTTGCCAATTTAAGAATCGCTCCCATACATAAGGATGATGTATAACTTTGAACATTAATAAGCCATCTTGAACGGTTCAAATCAAATTTGTTCAAACTTTCACGATTTGTCTTCTCTTCTTGTTATCTATTCTCTGAAATGCCAACGTAGATGTCTGGGTTTTGAGCATTCCTCCTTTAAGGACAGAACGACCTATTAATTGATGTAGCTTAACTTCATGGATGCTTCATGAAGGTGTAGACTGCAGTTGATTTCAAGCTGTTCGTTCTGTCCGCTCAACGACAACTACAACAAGGAAGGAAAAAAGTGTAATACAATGTAGCAATGCAACTACGCTTGCAGGGGTTGTAAGCTAGTATGACCTGTCCAGAACCTTTTATTCTGGAATCAACAGCCAAACCTGTCTTCGCGCATAAAAGTCTGACAGAATAAGACGCATTTCAGTTTACAGAAAAAAAATCACAAAAATTAGCCTTCCAGAGAAGATTTTATCAGTTCTGATATCTGTCAGGTTCTGCAGTGATTAAGTGTGGTTAGGCGAACCCCCTGAGGCAAAGCCCTGGGCATGCTCACGCTTACCTCCCAGAGACCATAAGCTGATGACACCTTGTGTCAAAACAGAGGTAAAACAGTTTGTATAATGTAGAGTAGTCCCAGCTTAATCTGATCACATGTAATGAGATCTTTTACACTGGCTTGAGTTCTTAATTTGTTTGGCATGGTAAAACGAGTTCAGAAAAGGCCACTAAATGGCAGTTGGAAGTAAATGGACCATCCAGGCGTTTTGAAGAAATCTTGTCAGAAAACAAGGAGATAAGTTAAAGCCCCAAAGTGTATTCTTTCAAGCCATCCGATTCGGCGGTGCCCCTGCTTCGACAGGGGAAAGTCCTGACAATTCAGACTAGGTTGTAGCCAGATAAATGATGAACTGGTTGGACAATAATTGTGAATGATTACTGCAAGTGTAGAGAGAAAAGCTCGCTTTTGTGTGTTTAAAGTTAGAGCGAACGTCCTTTTTTTTTTTTTAATTGTTTGTTTTATAATCACACTGTTCAACAAGTCGTCGGCGAAGCTTAATACAATTGATTTTGTTAACCACTTGGCAAGGTCATTTTGAATGAAATAGGTCATTTGTTCAAGTTAGTGGAACATCAATTATGAAAAAGTAGTAAGCAGAAAAATGTCTTTTGCCTAGTTGCCTAGGTAATACCATAAGCGGTGGTGGGTGGCCCAGCCTTGCGCCGCTCACGGTAGCTACAACCCTGTATCCTTTCATTGTAGAATAGTACAATCTGCTTCATCTCATTATTTGATTATTATTTTTTTTTTTTTGCTTTTTATTGATTTCTTGAAGAGTCTTTGATATTTTGGAAAATCTACTACTAGAAGCTAAAGCTTAGATTCCCCATTTCATCCAGTTTTGAAGAGAGAAGTCTGTGATTAATACATAGACTAACAGGTACACATGGATAAGACATCAAAACTCAAACACGCAAACATGCACACAAACACACACACACACACACACACACACACACACACACACACACACACACACACACACACAAACACACACAAAATGTCACACAAACTCACACACACAAACTCACACACACACACAAACTCACACACACAGACACACACACACAAACTGCATATATACTGTTCATGCACAAATACAAATTTTGTGATAATGGGAGCGTTACGAGCACCAAATATGTGCACCGAATATGTAATTCTGACTCGAGTCTCAAAAGCCGTGCAAGGTGACTCATAATTGAAAGTACTACACATATAATACCCTCCCCCACCCCCACCACACACACACACACACAAGTATACATCTCAATCCTCAAGATAAACACACATACCTGAAGGGTTACACTGCTTGGGCACAATGTGTCTCTGTAGAGATGGCTGTCCTTGATGAATCCTTCTTGGTGCTACAAATAATCAAATTCATTTAAGCACTCCATTAACATACATATTATACAGTGTGTCTCCAAAAAAATGGTCCAATCGGGAGAAAATATCTAAGGTATGTAATTTTCTCAAAAGGTATGTGTATTTGGTATCATATTAAAGCAGAATACATTTTCTTTCTGATAAACCTAGTCCCATTCAATTTGCTTTTATAAGTCAAAAGTTATGATTTCTTTTGTGAGTCAGGCAAAATCACGTTTGTCCCACTTTTGTGTATTGGTCATAATGTATTGTTACTTACAGAACTCATACAAATTGAATTATTAAAAATCAATAATAAAACCTATAACAAATGCATTTTTCCTTCAATATGTTTATTTCTGATTATCTAGTAAACAGGGTAGGAAATAACCCAGGGCTACGGGTGATCTAGCCCTTGAGAAAGCCCAAATCGCCCCCTAAAATCCCCAAAACGCAATTCTTTGGGGGCAACCATTTCCTTCATAATCGCCCTCAGATTTGCTGTGAAAAATTTTGCATTTTCTTTTTATTATGGCATTGAAACAAATATAAATTAAATGGTTGCTTTTATGGATGAAGCACAGGCCAAAACATCAGCAATCTTTCATTGCATTCTTCAAAATCTGATGTGCAACGAAAAAGTAGCCCCTAGTAGTGGTAGAAAAATAGCCCCCAAAAATTCAAAAATAGCCCCAAGGCTCTAATAAAAAATCGCCCTTAAAAAATAAAAATCAATTCCTACCCTGCTAGTAAATAATAAATCAAATAGAAATAACCCTTACTCGGCATTGAAATGATATTGCACATGTTCATGTCTTCCGTCGACCAGACTGCATTCACACTGACATCATGATGATCTGCACATCTCATTCATTTTTGGCCTTTTGTCAAAGTTATGTATGTACCTCTTTTGCACTTCAAATAATAGGAAATCAGAAATGTACAATAGGGTGGTTCTTATTTTACAAAAGTCTGAAAAATTATGGTCTCACCCCTTAAAATGGTTCAGTTCCATGAAAAACTTATCCTGACAAAATTTCAGGAACATTGAATAATATTTAGAGGTAGCTCAAAGGCCTCAAAGTTGGGTGCTCACAAATTAGGTATCCATGTAGTCCCACATACAGTAATTTATGTATTGTATACAAATCACAACATGTGGAACTGCCATTTATAAACAATTTTCATGGACTTTCCTACCTAGACTAGGGTTAGGATTAGGGATAGGGTATCCTAACCCTACCCTAACCCTAAAGCCTAAACCTAAACCCTAACCCTAGATATTTGCTGGATACCTGATAGGTTTGATGTTATGAGTGGAAACACTTGAAAATGTCTCAAGAACCAAATGAGTTGCAACATAATTATATACCAACTATTATGAATATGAACTATACACCAGCTGGAAGGATTTGTCTTTAATTTGTTTACTTAAGGTGAATCAAGCGTGAACATACCAGCATTTTATTTCTCTTGTGCCCTGATAGAAAATATCCTATAGAAAGCTACACAGATTTGCATGCCACAATGGATATTGACAGTATTTAACAATTAGTCAACATTTGACCACAAGATTCTGCAGGAGAATCCTTGCATAGTTAACTTGATTCTAGAATAGTTTCAGCACAAGTTGAGGACTAACCCCAGTTAAATGTTATTAATGATAAGATAAGATAACATTGTTGAACTTCAAGTAAAACAAATTGTCAAAATTTGATCTGAGCTACATAATAGTGCTTAAATTAACAAATAAACATCCTACCATATAAAAGTTTGGAATATGCTGCCATGGGCATGATAAACAACCCCCCCCCCTAATTTATTGCGTGGGTTGACTATTAAATAGACACACATATTACATAATAGTCTATGGGAGGAAATAGACAAGGTCAGGATAAGGTCACACTGGATAAGTCAAGATTTCCACTCTTTTAGAACACTAAATGTTCACTTTCAGCGTGTTTCTACAGAAAAATAGTGGAAAACGGTTTATCTTTTCCGGAATCGAAAAACCGTATCGCCCTTAAACCAACCTGTTTCTACAGAACGAATAATCCGATTAACTCCGATCCGCGTCGCAAATAACGCATCAACCGGAAATCGGGAAATTCGACCTCGCAATGCATTGTGGTATATGAACTGGTCCAAAATATGCAGTCACAGGCACGTATTTTCACACACACCGGTGACCCTACTTCCGCCAGACCCGATACGCTTTTCGCTGTGTGTTTCTACAGAAAAGTTAAACGGATTAACATGGCCATAACCACCTCTGGAAGGTGGTTATGAGAAACCGTATTTGGTCAGATACAATTTATCAATAAACCGCATCGCGTCTGTTTCTACAGGAAAGTTTTCCGGAATTCTAGATACTTACGCAGGTAATAACGTTTAACGATTTTCTGTAGAAACACACCGTATGAAGTACAAGTTTTTTCAAGGCTTCATTTCTAGACCTTATCACAGACATTTAGAGCATGGAGGATTATATGGCTCAAATATTTTAAACTTAGACCCCGTTTACAGTGGGGGCCGAGCCGCGGCCGAGCCGTGGCCGAGCCCGGGCCGAGCCTCACTGTAAACGCTCAAAAGGCCAAATGCGGGGCCAAAAACGGCCGCGCATTTGGCCAACCTCAGGAGGTAGTCTCCGCCCGGGCTCGGCCGCGGCTCGGCCTGGCCTTTTCTCACTGTAAACGCATCTCGGGCCAAAATGCGGGGCCAAATCGCCGACCCGGAAGTGCAGTGACTGTGACGTCACCATTCACAGGACATGACGTAGTTCTCCCACGTTTTTTACAATGTGTTTTAACTTCACTCTTCGTCTTCTGCCCCGTCATTAATTTGATGTACGTTTACACTTTATTCATCGTGTTTTTCTTGTGAGTTACGTAAACAACTGGCAAATAGCCCGCGCCATGCACCTTCGCTCTGTGACCCCGGCGCGCTCCCTAATAATCGTTTGTTTACATGCATAGCGCCACTACGACAAAATATTGAAAGGTTGAAGTTATATACCGGGCCGAGCCCGGCACTGTAAACGCACATAATTCGAGGGCCGAGTACCGCAATTAAAGCCGGGCTCGGCCGCGGCTCGGCCGCGGCTCGGCCCGGCCCTGCACTGTAAACGGGGTCTTAGTCATGGTTAAATTGTGTCTTTAATTAGTGCCCAAAGTTGGTTGTGACCCGGGGTTGTGACTAACAAAGACTCAGCAAAAAAGTGATTGTTGGTCACAATAGAGTAATTCTAGGGGGTTGCTCAGTCTGTATAAGTA
This sequence comes from Eucidaris tribuloides, assembly GCA_001188425.1. Lineage (NCBI taxonomy): Eukaryota > Metazoa > Echinodermata > Echinoidea > Cidaroida > Cidaridae > Eucidaris > Eucidaris tribuloides. The sequence continues at coordinate 49,533 of JZLH01S0338810.1, forward strand.
CATTAACAGCAATCAGCTTAACATAAATGAGAACCTCTAAATCCTGTTTATCCAGTATTTTAGAACAATATTTATTAAGTGGGTACATATTCCTGATGCTCAATCTTATTCTACGTGTACTTTAATACATAAACGGTAATTGAATTCGTGTATGTACTTCCATTTATTTTTTACTTCAAACATGGCTCTTTGCATCATGAGTACTCCTTAATTACTCCTTGAAAATAGCTCTAAGATGCGTGATGACCAGTAGGTCATCAGGCATTTTAGAGCAATTTTTTAGGGGTATTCTTCCATACAGAGTTTCCCCTGACCAGTAGGTCATCGGGCATGTTACATGTAGAACAATATTGAGGGATATTTTTTTTAAAAACAAAGTATCCCCTGATGCCCAATTGTAATTGCCTTGACATCAACTCATTGAAAATATAATTTTTTTTATGTACTTCTATTGTTGTTCTGAACTCAAACAAACATTGCACTTTGTGCTGTGAGAACTGCTAGTTTAACAGTGTTAACTTGTGCTAAAACTATTCTAGAATCAAGTAAACTATGCAATGATTCTGCTGTGAAAATCTTGTCACCAAACATTGACTCATTCTAAAAGTCAATATCCCTTGTGGCAGGCAAATCTGTTGTGTAGCTTTCTATGGGATTTATTCCTATTAGGGCATGAGAGAAATAAAATACTGGTATGTTAATGCTTGATTCTTCGCAAGTAAACAAAGTAAAGACAAATCCTTCCAGCTGGGAGATCCACTCCAGCTGGTGTATAGTTCATAATAGTTGGTATATACTATATATGTTTCAACTCATTTGGTTCCTTGAGGCA
>JZLH01S0338810.1:65168-82374 GCA_001188425.1 Eucidaris tribuloides
GTAACTAACCATGTTTTGATGTTATAGTTAAAAATTAAAAGATTTTTATCAATAAGTTACATATCAAATGACTTATCAAGACACCAGAAACAGCATGAATACCACAGTTTATTTCAGGTGAAAACAGGTTGAGGAAACTTTGAGGACAATGACTTGTCATTTTTTTCCATGTCCTCTTTGTGTAACGTAACTAACCATAATTAAAGTTCTTGTTATTACTCACTGAAACATGTCTCATGATTTTGCTTGATGTTGTGAAGTAGGTACCAGTCTAGAGAACTGACAGTACCAAAACAGAAAAAAAAATATTATCAAAGCATATTCATGTAAGAGCCAAATGTTGAATGAAGTTTGTCATAAAGTGTAACGGAATTAATCATGGAATTGCCCATATAAATAAATGCAGAAAATTGACTCACCAGTGGAGGTACAGGGGTACTGCAAGCTCTCCCATCTCCCAAACCAAAGATGTCCGATGGTGTTTTGAACAGCTGCTTCATGAACACCGGAGTGTCTTTGCCTTCAGTTGGATTCCAGGTGGGGAATGGGCTGAACTGAATGTTGGATGGCTGTTCATCATTGCATTCTTTGATGGGGTCTGCTTTGGGTAATGCTGATGCAGGTTGATGGGATGTAATCACCTGGGAGCTGGGCGTGGATTGAATACTGCTGGGAACTACAGAAAAATCATCAATAACAAGCACAAAATGAACATTTTTTTTTTAAAGATTATTTATTTACAGTCATAACTGAAATAATGTGCATTGAATATTACAGGTAAATGACACATTATTTAACAAGCAGGATGTTACACGGAAGACATAATTTTTAAAGAAAGTTGGATGGGATGGATTTTTTTTTTTGCTTTCTTCTTAATTTCATTTATCATCTGGGTTGTATTTTATTTCCTGCCTATGCAATAGCATAAACTTGTTTTCAATGAAACTTGTTTCCACTATATTCAAAGATATTTTTCCAATATGGCCCTTGCTTTTTCTACAGGTTCTAAGTTCAATTGCTTCGTACAATTACACACTTGCACTTGAACCCTTGGCGTTTTACTCGGTGCCGGGAAGCTCGTAAAGTGAAAAATGGACTCAGGATACATTATTATGAATAACACTCAACATACTAAGAGTCTTACAGTAGGACTGGTCAAGAGCTAATCACGTGATAAATCATAGATTTGCCCATCAATCACCTGAGATGAAAAAGTTTGGTGCAGTTGATGGCGATGGTACTTTTCAATTTTGCTGATCTCTTCAGTCCTTAGAGTCACAACACATTATCAATATTTCTGAGTATGCATGAAAGTATGTTGCACCCTATAGATAATACTTTTGTGACAGTATTTCTCCATAGCAGCATGTGCTAATGTACACGCATCAAACATCCTTCGTGCGCACCCAGAGTGGCCTGATGCTTTAAACCATATACACCAGTAGCTTAAGATTATTTTGTGAATTCAGGTCCAAATGTCTTTTTCATAGTACATCTTTTTCTTTGACTAGTTCCAGATGTGGAATACAAAGCAAATAATCACCTTTAGGTTTCAGGCGAAGAGACGTACTATCACTTCCTGGGCGATATGAATATGCTATCTTTCCTCAGCTTCGTTTTGGAAAGATAGCTACATCCAGATCGCCTCAAAAGTAAAAGTTTGTCCCATCACCTTCACCAACAGTATTTATTTGCTTATTACTAAGATAGTATGGCATAAATCCTACCTCTTCTAATTCTTTTTGGTTGAGTAAAGAGTGGCGTGTTATCTGCTTGCTGGAATTGGCTCTCGTTTCTATCCCTTAACCGGCTAACTGGTGACTGGCCATCAGGTGTGAAGAGGTTTGGTGTCGGACAGGAGTGACAGCTATACAGCGGTGGCCGATGTGGAGTCTGAACAGCATTCTGGAAGTGGGAAACAAAAGTAGAGCAAACTATCAAACTTAACACCGAGCATCGTTTCGCTTCTGAAATTCAAGTAATTCCTGATTCTCCGATATATGTTGCACTGTTGTTACAAATTACATTGGTTCTGACTACGAATATCAAGTATTGTACCTTTACATAAACCTGTGTGATGGCCTAGTGGTTAGAGTGTCCACCTCACGTCTGGAAGGTCGCGGGGTTGGGCCCCGGCCGTGTCATACCAAAGACTTTTTTAAAATGGTACTTTCTGCTTTCTAGCCAGGCGCTCGGCATTCTGGAACATTAATGTTATGCAGCGCCCGCTGGGAGAACACTCTATCTGAGTGATTTAAAGACACTATATAACACTGTGGAAGACCTGTTTAAAAATTTGTCGAACTTTGCTATCTGACATATCTGACAGTGTTTGAATGGACAAATAAACACCCTAGAACACAAAAGTTTGGACAGTTATGCTGTCACTAGTACAATATATACAGATACAAAATTAATTGGCACATTAATTTTATATCAGCCGATAGGAAATTCTGCAACACAGCAGTCTATGGAGAAAAGCTGGAATGGTCTCTCAATGATTTTCACTTTTTTAAAGCACTTAATGATTGTTTTACACTGCAATTTTTTCAGGGCCTCATCTTTAGACCGTATCAAAGACACTAGTAGCATGGGGAATCATGTAGCTCAGATTTCTTAAACTGGAAACATTGTTATACAATGCCTTTAAGTGGCTACCCTGGGATAATAAAAATATTATCAAGTGAGGAGGTCAAGACTCAAGACACCATACTCAAAACTTGAAACTGCTGTGAAGGATTCACTTCCTCTTACTAAAGTCCTGTTTGCAAAAGATGGTGTATTACGGGAGGGGTGTTCAGGTCATGGCATGGGTTTTAAAGGTAAATGACATGATTGGGGGTAGTCCTCAACTTGGGCTGATACTACTCTAGAATCAAGTAAACTATGCCAAGCTTCTCCTGTGAAAATCTTGTAGTCAAACGTTACTCATTCTAAAACAAACAATGTCAATATCACTAGTAGCATGGAAACCTGCTGTGTGGCTCTCTATGGGGCTTATTTTTATCCTACCCGGCAAAGAATAAGATACTCTTATGTTTATGCTTGATTCTCCTTAAGTAAACAAATTACAGACAATCCTCTCAGGTGGGAGATCCACATCTGCTAGTGAACAGCTGTATATATTTCAATCATATTGTTCTTGAGGCATTTCAAGTGTTCCCAATGATGTCACTACCTTTAAGGCCGGGTCATAAACAACACACAAAACTCTCAATATCAGAAGTGTACCACATGTTTTGTTGCTTCCTTTCTGAATATTAGTGATCCCAAGTGAAGAAATAGTTGGATATTTTCTGTGACACTACATATTTTGTATACATATGATGAACCCAGGGTTGGATGTACATGTAGTACCTCCAAAAGAAAATTTCTGCAATTGTACAATTCAGGTAATGTTGTATACCAGCAATTACTTAACATATGTCCCATTAGAATAGATCCGAGCTAATTTCTTTTAATCGGGGGAATGAGATTAAATTTTACACACACAAACACAAACAAGCACGCACAGACATATACACACATGCACACAGAGACACACACAACACACACATGCTTTGAGGTCTATGCTCTTGGTGTATAATTAGCACAGTCATTAAATACACAATTCACACAAAGTTTATGCTTATCTGATTTGAAAATAGATTATTATTTGTTTGTGTGTGTGTGAAAATAAATGTTGTGTGTACAACCAGACAAATTGCAACTTCAAATTAATAAACTAAACCACTATCGTACTTAGGCTTACCTCATAAAAGGACACTGCATTCCGTGCATCAGAATTTTTCACTTTTTCCACCGACCAGCTCTTCCCATCGAACCAGTCAGTATCAATCTGTCCCAGACCGCTGATGTCAATACCGCCATTCTGCTGCAACAGGGATGTGAAGCTACTAGCTTTGGCCTGCTTGCACGACTTTTCACCCGTCTGGACGAATTCTAGTCTTCGACGTCTCAGCTTGGCGTGCTTTTGACAGCCACCAGCGTGGTATTTGGAGGTCCCCTTTTCAGATTCCATCTTCGCACTATCTGACATCCTAGCACCTAGGCATACCATGAGATCTAAGTCTAACGCATAAGTCCATGATGATCCAAAGAATGGAGTCTCCCAGTGTGGCTGGTTCTATGGCGATCCAATTCCTGGTGTGTGGGAAAAAAACGATTAGAAAACACATCATACAAATCAGCAGTCAAGTACATGTACAGTGTTGAGCATGATCTATGGGTCTATGGGAAACGCAAGATAGAGCAAAAATCAAACCGTCTTGAATGGGTTACATGTAGGAGACACCCATTTCCTTGAGAATTTTACAGTTATCTGTCTATTTTTCTTGGCACACTTGATTCATGTGTGCTTTTGCTGATAATTGATATAACCCTTTTGTCTGCCTGGTGAATTAGGAGTATCACTTAACCAGTTACATGTACAATCCCATTGTCATGAATATGCTACACAAACAATGAACAATGGACACTATATAAGTGTGCAAGTGCAAACTGTAGTGCACTGCACGGTCACATTAGACTTTAACGGGGCTGCCTTCAGAAATGAATTCAGCATAAAATTTCAGTCAACATGTTTTGTTATACGTTTTGTTATGAAAACATAAAGTTCACAATTTTGGTATTTTAGCAGTCAAACGGTGGCAGAACCTTCAATCTTGAATCTTGTCTCAGGAGAAGCTCTTGCAGCACAGGAGGAGGGGCCTATGACGTGTAGTTACTGTACTCAATAAATAATTGTATCCTACATGTATGTCAATCTTGTCAACCACTGAACAGTGTTGGTACCCAACTTCATTCAGAGATGTGAGCACATCAAGTATTTTCAATCACACTGCATCCATGATGTACTGATGATGTAGAGTATGCCATATCAATGTAGACCATATCAATAAGTACAGGAATCAGCACTTCTAGTACACTGCCTGTGACTGATTTTGCCAATATTTTTGTCCAAAATGTACTTTATTGTCATCAAATGAATATGAGAATCTCAGAGACTGAAAATGTGAGTATTTGACCATAAGGATTTTGGGCAGTATTTAGAAATGATTGATTATAGATCAGTACATGTAGGTGTGCTAGTCAGTAAACAAGGATTGTCCTAAAAAATGAAGAAACCCTCATAAACGAAGACAAACTGTGTCTCCTCATAAACTGAGATTGTCTTCATTTATATGGTCATTTCTTTTTAACCTTGCCCTACGGGCCTTAGACGGCAGTTACAGGGTTTGAGAGAATGAGAGTACTAAAAATAGATTCTCTGTCAACTAATACCCCCAGTTCACCATTTTTTTTATGACTTGTCCGTCTTCCCACAGACCTGCTTTGAAACCCGATATTATGTTAACATGGAGCTAGCAAACTCATTTTTTCGGCAAATTCCAAGGCCCCTTGGCAAGGGGACTGAACTTTCCTAATTTTTGTGTGAAGAAGTCTTTACATGCTTTATAAATGGGGACAATCCTGGTTATCAATGATCGAAGATCGAACATTGACTCTGTTGGACCTAGTTGGCAGCATTGGTTATTTTCCAAAACATGCCGAGGAATTATTCTTATTTATTCCGTTATACATTGTGACTCCGTTGGATGGCGCGTTGGCCATTTCCCTAAACTCCCTCAATCTAATTTGCATAATTGACTCCATTCATTGGCCCGTTGGCGCTTTTCTAACTCGATCGAAAATTAACACCATTGGACATGGTTGGATGGCGCGTTGCATTGGGGGAATTATTCTGATATTGCTTTATTCTGTCATACGTCGTTGGCTTGTGACTCCTTTGGACCTTGTTGAAGCGTTGGCCATATTTTCCTAAACACCTCAATATAGATCTATTCTAATTTCCATATTTCACTCCGTAGGTCTGTTGGTTAGGCACTATTTTATCGGGGAATTATTCGTAATATAAAATTGCTTTATTCCGTCACACATCGTGGGCTTGTGAGTGACTGTTAGACTTAGATCTAACGTTAGACTTAGTTGGCGCGTTGGTTCTTGTTTTCCAAAACATCGTCCGGTAATTATTCTATAAAAGGCCCCAATAATATAATTATTGCTTTATTTTGTCACGCATCATCATGTCGTTGGTCGTTGGCTCGCCAACGATGAGGTACGGTGAATTTGCAGGGTATTCTACAGTTGTCAGGTTGTTCCCAAAATTATACACCTATCAATTGTAAGATGCACCCCTCGACCCCCGGGAATGGTGCGTCACTTGTCAAACGCGAGTCGGATTTCATATACCATGAGCGCGACCTGTGTTTATCTCGACTATGACCGGACCATTTTCCTTACAATGACTGTGCCTGAGGCCTATTAAACGTATACACACTGACGCAACGCCATATCACCAAGCCTATGCTGTGATCGAACCAAATGCTCCTTGACGATTGACGGTAACCTTGCGCATGACACACCATTCCCGGGGTCCGGTCGAGGGTGGTCTTAGACATATTATAACTATTGATCCCAGGCCTATCATTGAAGGACGCACCCGACTCCACCCCAGGACAAGCGTCCAATGGGTGGCTCATTACCACCAAACTAATACGCAGGGTACCGTCATGAAGCAATTTGTCCGTCACGAAGGCATTGAATGGGTGGCGTCAGTTTGTAACTAACGTTAAAAGATAGCCACATGTAGCAGTTATGTAAGAAATGGGCGAATACGTCGAGACCACCAGGTGCGGTCATGGTATAGTGAAAATCCAGACTCACGTTGACAAGTGAGCACATGTCCGGTGCCGAGGGGTGCGTCTATACAATTGATAGGTGTATTAACTTAAGTCAAGAAAGCCAGGCAGCTATTTTTTTAATAAAAAACTTAACTGTTACTTAGACTCAGTCTCTAACCTAAATACAAGCATCCCGCTGCCAGCGGCAGCGGGATGCAACTGTACCCATTTGCTCTCGTAGGTTGTCACATCGATCCGATGTGAGTTTGATTGCGGGGCTTCTTCCCACAATCACGATAGACCATGTGTTTACTACTGTTATAATGTATGTTTTCCTACTCAATTAAGGAATTAAAATTTAAAAAAACATGGTATAACTCACCCAAATCCGGGATTTTGTTGTGCATTTGTAATCCACGCGTCTTCACGTCCTGTGTATTAGCTATGGGAGTCGCTCGCAGTGATTCTTGGGTAATGTAATCGCACGCATGCGCAGAACGTGGATTTGCGAAGCTGCCATTTTGAAATCCCGGCGAAAACATATTCCTGTGCAAATTAGAGGGGAAAAGACCTACATCAACGAACTATGACTGTAAGAAGGCAGGTGACTGAAGAGGACCATACCCACAACTTGTGGCAATGTGAATATGATCTTAAATTGTTCACGTATTTCATCAAAATCCGTCATGATCAAACAGACATGACGGGAAACCCTACCGCAGTACGAAGGTATATATTATAGGCCAGACGCCGTGCTGTACGCACGGCGTCTGGACAGGCTACCATGCTAACACCAGGCAGTAGTCTACTCAATTCAAATCACTCTCATGACTCTGCAAAAAATATTCATGCCTGAACAGCTGAACAGAAGAAATCATCTGGTTAATTCATTAAAGCTGAAATCATTTCATATATTCATTCACAAATGTAATTTTGGCCTTGTATAAGAATCGTAGATCTACACGTACACAGACATGACAGAGTCAAACCATTGCCACGGCACCCGCCCACGCAGCGTAGCAAAACAAGCTGCATGCGGGAGCGAGCGGTCTGCTGCACGAAGCTCCCCATTCATTGCACCAAGTTACACAGTAGTAGTACACGATATGCTACCCGACATGCCCGATGCTACACCATGTACACAATCAGTAATCACGTCAGAAATGCATCCCGACCCCGGATCCCGACTTGTTATTTACTTAGGCCACGGCTATTCAAATCGTCAAGATAGCAAAATAACAATATAATAGTAACACTGACCATTACATATTCCTTTCCCTGTTTTGCTGAAAAGTGTCCAAAATGTTGCTATATTTCAGAAAAATTATCGGCACTTCACTTATCAAACCTGCCGCCGTGGAACTGAATTGTGGGATATTTTGTCGGATATATCCAAATTACTGGACTCCATCCAATATGATGAATGAGTGAGTGAATGAATGAATGAATGAATGAATGAATGAATGAATGAATGAATGAATGAATGAATGAATTCAAATGAATGAATGAATGAATGAATGAGTGAATGAATGAATGAATGTATGAATGAATGAATGGATAAAACAATAAATGCTTGAGTGAGTGAGTGAATGAATGAATTAAATGAGTGGAGTGAATGATAATCTAATAATCTACATGTAGATCTATATTTTTTTATTGGAAATCAAAAGATATTTCGAAAGAAATCAGGCAGCGAAACACGCGTACTATTACTGAGTAAATGAAGACAACAATATATAAAAAAAAAAAAATGAAAAAAGACCCCCCCGGCCCCAACCCCCCCCCCCAAAAAAAAAATAAAAAATAAATAAATAAATAAATAAATAAAAAATAAAAATAAAAATAAAAATAAAAATAAAAATAAAAATAAAAATAAAAATAAAAATAAAATAAAATAAATAAATTTAAAAAAAGAAGAAGGAAAAGACAAAACCTAGTTTGCCCAAAATTATAATTATTCTCAAGTTTCAGTACAGTACACTGAGTCAATAGGCCCATTTTGTGGAAAGATGTCACAGAAAACATACAGGTAGTTGCATAATGAATTTTTTTTTTGGAGTAGATACATGGCTTAATTGTGTAATGTAATTATTCAGGTCCCGCCTGTGAGCTGGATGCTAGGGGTGCTGCGCACCGCACTCTTGTGTTGTTGTGTTGGGGGGGGGGGGGTTGGCGTAAACCACCCATGACAAAATAATAAGAATTAAGAAGTGTTGGAGAATCCAGTCACCAATGAATGCACGCCTCTGGCAGTCTGTCCATAGGCGCATGTGATTATTGGTTGCATTTGGCGGAGGGGGGGGGGGGGGGCGTGACCGTCTTTATTGTAAACCTCGCATTTTTGTCTATCTGCAGGATAAAGTCAAAAGTGAAAAGAAGAAACAATTAATGCTTAAATTTAAACATTTAAACACTTGGACACAAACCTCAGATTTTATTTGATAAATACTTCTCATGCACAGCCAAAAAAAAAACAAAAAAACCGGCGCGTGTTAGAAATAGCACACTGCATGGTTTTAAAGTGATAGCTAATTGAAGCTCCACAATGATTGTGGGAGCTTCAATTTAAAAAATTGTTGAGTACATAGTAGTGTTCAAATGGACAAATAAACACCCTAGAATACAAAAGTTTGGTAGTTACACTGCCAATGGCAAGTTATGCATGATATAAAATTAAAACTCGTGGCGAGTTTTAATAGCCTAGGGTGTACACACAGTAAGTCTATGGGAGGAATGGGCCAAGTGAATCTGGTAACTTACGATTTTAACTTTTTAAAGCACTAAATAATTATTTTGAAATACAATTTTCAGGGCTTCAGTGTTTAGACCTCATCAAAGACACTGTAGCATGGGATCATGTGGCTCCGATTTTTTTAATTGTGGTAAATGTTAGCCAATACCTTTAATATACGGAATAATACAATGAAGTCCACATCGTAGTCTGGCTTCCAGAGCGCAAGAACTTATCCTATTTCCTAAAGAAATTAGGCATACTATCATAGTTAACTGTCTTGAACTAAGACTAGTTTTCTGAGTAAGCTTTCAGAGTGAAGGGACTAGGCAGAGTGAAGGTAAGAAAAAGTCGAGAGAGGGGGTGATATTAGTACTTCTGGATGGAAAAGTCGCATGGTCTGGAACCGAGACTATCCACAGTTCGGTGATAGATTTTCGTTGTTATTTTAAAGGCATTGCATAACAATGTTTCCAGTTTAAAAAATCTGAGCTACATGATTCCCCATGCTACCAGTGCCTTTGATAAGGTCTAAAAATGAAGCCCTGAAAAAATTGCAGTTTAAAATGACCATTACGTGCTTGAAAAAAGTGAAAATCTTTGAGAGACCATTCTAGCTTTCCCCATAGACTGCTATGTTGTAGAATTTCCTATTGGCTGAGAATAATTAATGTGCCAATTTGTATCTGCACATATTGTACGAGTGACAGCATAACTGTCCGAACTTTTGTGTTCTAGGGTGTTTATTTGTCCATTCAAACATTGTCAGATATGTCAGATAGCAAAGTTCGACAATTTTTTAAACGGGTCTTCCACAGTGTTATATAGTGTCTTTAACACCACTTTGGAATACTGGCGTCACTAGACCATTTCGAATAGGGGGTGCAGGGAAGCCGAATTGAACTAATATTTGCATGACTAAAAAAAACCAATTCTAGCCAAACAGCAACCGACTTGGGGGGGGGGGGTAGCAGGGGGCCGCTGACGACGAAAAACATGTTTGCCTGCATGGCAAAAATGAAAATGCCGAATAGGTGCGTGAATTTGCCGACCCGGGAGCATGAGGGGGGGGGGGGGTCACCATGCACACCGCCACACACATACACACACACACACACACACACACACACACACACACACACACACACACACACACACACACACACACACACACACACACACACACACACACACACACACACACACACACACACACACACACACACACACACACACACACACACACACACACACACACACACACACACACACACACACACACACACACACACACACACACACAAACGCTCCCCTCTATTGACGCCCATTTTTGGGGATGATTTTCACAGCCATGAGTGTTACGGTCTAACTCCCTACAGGTGTACACTTGATTTTTGGTCCTCTTTTAACACCAGGGATGTTGATTTTTGTACCGACTTGTCTTGTCAGTTCAGCACAGTCATAGATGTCGAAATGTGAAGTAATCGGCAAACAAATTAGCTGAAAATATATTAATGCATTTCGTGTAAAGTACAATTTTAAAGAAAGATTACCGCTGAAACTGAGCGAATAAAACTCATGATCTAAATCGTTATTGTGATGATACAGCGTATGTGTAAAGAGCAATTGCAAAGGCAAAGGTCCCTAACATAACTCAAGCTTGATAAAAATAGAGTCCTCAAAAACAAAATCATCTTGAAAGTAGATAACAGAAGACTGAGAAGTGAAAGGAGAGAACAGAGGAAAGAAAACAAAGACGAAGTGAAAATCATGACGAAAGAAAATGCGTGCGTGTATGTGCGCGTGTGCTCGTAGTTGACGGCAAAATCGCGCACCCAGTCGGCATTTTTGATTTGGCCGATTTTGCCAAGCCGGTAAATTGTCCGTGTAAATCCCCCCAGCGGGTCGGATGCTTTTTGGCTGCATGGGAAAAACAATTTAGTAGAAAAGTTTTTCGTTGTCGTCGCCCCCCCCCCCCCCACCCCTGCTTGTCGGATGCTGTTATGGCTTGCCATGGGAAATAATGTTTTTGGCGTAGGCAAAAATATCTCCGTCGTCTTGGGTCTTGGGCCCTGCCCCGCTTGTCGGTTGCTCTTTAACCAGAGGCGTCGATCCTGAGGGGTGGGGGGCAGGGGGGGGGCGATCTGCCTACTACTAAAATTTTTTTTTTGGGGGGGCATATCGATTTCCCCCCCCCCATAATTTTGACAACTTGAAAACGTTATAATATGCAATGCAATATATGTTTTAAAAAGCATTAGAAAGTACTATAAAACCAATTAAAAATGGCATAAAAATACTATTAAACATACAAAATTGTCAATTTTTTCGGCGCGCTTTGCGTGCAAATTTCTCTATTAAAATTTGGTGTGCGGAGCGCGCCGGAAATTTTTGATTTTTTTTTTCACTTTTCCCCCCCCCCCCCCAGTCCAAAACATGGATCGATGCTCCTGTTGCCGACAGTCAAGTGTAACATAAAAATGCGAACATCTGATGACGCTGTAAATGTACTGCAAGAGGATGTGTATTTTCATAGCTGTTTTGAACGAGTCGCGAATAATTTGATTGCATGCAAGTGGATTCCAAACCTATAGGAACCGTAATATTGATAGATTTGCGTGCTAATAAAAACCTTAGGTCATTCAAATGGTAATTGGCGGGGTTATGAATGGTATGGTTGTGTATTTTGCCATTGCTGGTTAGCAGATCACGGAAATGTGGAGACGCTAGCTGACTGGTGATTTTAAACATTAAAATTACAGATTGAAGCATATTGATGTCATGGACTTTGAGAGTTTGTAATTGGTAGAAAAGAGGGTCTGCATGTGCACTATAATTCGACGAAGGGCTACGATTATTTACAGTACACAATATTTTTTTTAAGCAGAGCTGTTTCATACTTCGGATAAGTGTGGTGCTCGTGGATGTGTACGTGTGAATATTGTCAGATTGTCAACAACAAAGATGACTGAACTTGTTTAAGAAATATCGCTTCGCAGATAATGGCTGATCTTGGCTATAATCCCCGCCCACTTACCATACATGCCTAGCAACAAAATAAGACGTAAATACGCCGTATACTTATAAGGATTCATAGTAACTAGCTCATCATCTCATGTAACGTATCTTTTCGGTAAATCCCATTGGCTGCATCGTAGAATTTCATCACCGAAATCAATACTCAGAGTGACTGGGAAAAAAATCAACAATTCATTAAAAAGAGCGTGCAGAGATCTAATTCTTGACACTCCTGGTTGACACTGATGATCATCAACGTATGCTTGAAAATTGCTGAGCCATGAGGTATTTCAAGTTTCAGTTCTCGCTTGCTCGTTAAGATGTCAAACACGATGGCGAATATCATTTGAACTGAAGGAAGACGTTCAGTTTCGCCAATAACGATGTAAGTAGATTGTCTTTCTCATGCAGTACTGCGTGTATCCATAATAATAATTAATTTTAGGTATTACATTTTTTCAAAAGATATGTGTATTTGGTATCATATTAAAGCAGAATTGTTATTCTTTTTAATTTTGTTAATCGGTGTAATTACGATTACTTTTGTGCCATCAATTAAAATCACGTTTGTGCCTCTTTTCGTATTAATGGTGAAAATTAGCATTGACGTTTCAAAAGAGAATGTGTTGATGACAGTAAAAATCAAAACAAATTAACAACCTAAATTACGAAAAACAACAATGAAAGAAATCAAAGAAGCATTTTTATTCTTGATAAGATATGTCATACTTTGTTTTTCTTGATGACAAAAGGCCAAGCAGGCCGCTACTGTGAGGTTATAACTACCAGACCTCTGACTGAACAGTTAAACTGTTTTTGTGTTGAACTGTACATGTGTTGTATTTCATGTAGTATCTCCTCCTTTGAACAAAATTGTTTGAATGAATATAATAGGATAGTATAACTTAAAATGCTTGAAATGTATTTGTGGTCATGACTGAACCACATCACAATCATTTTCACGCTTTCTAATGGTTTATTTGTGAAAAGATAGATTAAGCAATGAACGAAATCTGCATATGAATGTAGAGAGTGTCATTAAAGTAATGTTGCGTCATTGCAAATAGAAAAAAAAAACAGCACATCTCAGGATTGGCACAACCAAATGAAATGAATTGAGTTGAATCCATACATATTGTCTATTAGCTTTAAAATTGCCTACATAACTAAGTTGTACAATTTTTTTATACACACTATAGTTTTAATGTTAGCGTATTGCAATTATTTATTATTTAGCAGTTGGTGCATTTAGTGACGTCATTCAATTTTTTCCTATTTCTCGGGATGCCATTGTTGTTTAAAAAAAAATACAGATGAAATATTATTATCAAATTTACATATTCCTACACAATATACACTTTGCTAAAATGAGTCAAATCAAATACAAAAAAACGATGCTATCGTTCATTTTTAAAATGATAAATACATAAATACTGTATGTGTGCTTGGCCAGAGTAAAATACACATACAGTACTATCGATTTATTATTTGTGGCTTTTGTGCATATATAATTTGATAAATAAGTGCAATGATATCCAATTATAGTTTGATCTAGATTTTTAAATTTGATTTTGATTTATTTTCTGCATGTAATAATAATGAATATGATAATATTTGAATATAATACAAACTATACACCGTGGAAATATACAATTATAACTGTTTTGGTTATACAGTGTGTCCCAGAAAAAAGGAAACCGGATTTCATCGCAAAAATATTCTATCACAATGAATAGATTCTTCAATAAATTAGGTATGACTGTAAAGCTGTGTTCCTCTTCTTTCATATGATACATTACTTTTTATTAATCGTTCACGCATAATTGAACTAAAACAATGGATATTGGTGCTACCAAAATTTAATTTGCACGCGCATATTCCATCTTTGAGTCCATTTTCATGGTAAAAAATGTAATTGTTTTTTAAAAACAAAAGCATGACGTAAAAATTCAGAATTTTGTCTTTCATATGACACCTCAGGTGTAAAAAATTAATTATGTATGCCGGAGAACAAGTAAAATTAAAACATGCCTGTTTTAGCGTGATTTTTTAAATGAATAATTTTTTTAAAGTAGAGACGAACAGAACAATACTGTTCACGCACGGCTGACTTCACATAATATCTTGCCCGGGACACAACAATAAGCTCCGAGTCATGTTCGCAAGGGTAATTTACTGCTTGCTGGCTGCCAATTTAGTGGAGCAGATAACTGCATATTTTGGGTCGAATCGTTCCAAATTGTGATAAAAGCACCAAATTTTGCCATGGATATTCTTGAGGGGTGTCCTATCAGAAAATAACGCGCGGCCACGTGAAATTTCCCAAATGGTGGGTTATGGGGGCCATTTTCCAAAATGGCCGCCATTGTGCAACCTATATTGAGCAGTTTTGAAAATGATTTGAATGGAACTTCCTATAAGCATCAACTTGGTATCATTTTAAGGACATTTAAATTTTCTACAAGATGATACCACACTTAATTGGATTGGTGGTAAATTTGACAGCACTTAAGGCCAAAAATATGAGTTTTTAACGCTTTTTTCCAAAAATTGATATTGTAGTGAATATATATTTTACTCTATTTCAAATGGCACATTCACTGCATCTTTATAAAATGTGTGATATTGCTTCAAAGTTAACACCATAGTATCAGCTAAAACAGCATGTTGGACGCTACAACACGCTTGGGAGTCTCCCGTAGCGAAGACTGGTTCCTTTCCAATAGCTCGCGGTAGCGGTTGTTTCACCGCTGTTTGATGCAAGACACAAATTTTTATGGAATGTAAAATTAATGAATATAAAAGCATTAATTTGTATTACCTTTCAACGTAAAACGTCCGTTGAAGTGTCTTCATATGCTGCAAAGATAACTTACTGATACATTTACTGTCCGGCAAATCTGGGTTGCTAATTTACGTGACTTTGGCTTGGTTAACGGGCACGTGTGGCCGTGCGTGTTAATTCAAGCGTTGATATCAGTAGAGCGCGGGTAGATGAGCGGCGGAAGATGTCCTGTGTTGTGAAGTGGGACGGTCTATCAACAATTGCCGCGGTCTGGGGTAGTATAGCATCTTTGGCGCTATACCATGTATACTAGTACCCCATAGTTCTATGGGTTGCCTACATGGCAATCTGTTGAGCAATTCAAGATTTCGTTTGAATGGAACCTACTCTTACCATTGTGTGTGTATCATAGCTTTATTAACGAAAATCAAATTCTTTGACAACATGATACAAAATTCAATTAAATTAGTGTAAGCTTTCATAGCAGTTTGGACCCAGAAATTTGTACTTTGTCCATTTCTCCTGACTGAGAATTTTCTTTTAAAATATGGGATATTTTGCCAGATTTACAGAAAAATTGTAAATATGACATCAAAACTTTCAAACGACCGCAGATCTATATCTAATGACTTTCGTGAACATGCTACAATCATTCCTTCTTATTTTAAAAAGGCATCATGCTTCCCAAACTTAAGAGCGTAGGCCTATAGGGTAAGCCAAAACAGCATTTTATACGTAGGCACAGGCAAGTACTATTGCATCTGGAGCCTGGACAGCAAACCCAAGAAGGAAATAGTAAATAAAGATAAATAAATAAATAAATAAATAAATAAATAAATAAATAAATAAATAAATAAATAAATAAATAAATAAATAAATCAGTTAATAAATACATAATAAAGAACGACTTAATGAGTTCATTAATTAATAATTAAAGAAATAAAGAAACTGGAATAAACAAATACAACACACAATGTAATTCATTTTTATATATCACCGATACTCGAAAGTTGGCCATATATAGTGGTTTGGGGTGTAGTTTTTGTGTTATGGTTATAGGCGACACTTGTTGTTGAGAAGTCCAACACATCCACTGGACGACTCCTTGCACTATATGCCTCGTGAGTTACATCTCAAAGAAGTTGCAATTTCACAGCATCAGCCACAACCCGTAAACCGTGTTGGATCATGGCTTGAGGAAGCACACATAATGTCTGTGTGTGACGGAGTATGTATTGCTCCAATCTTATGTGTACAAAATGTGCCTCAACATGTAAAGAGAGTGGATTTCTAGCACAACCAGGGCACATTAGTGCAGTAGCGCGTATACCGTGGGTCAACTCATGGGAGGGGTGGTATTTAATCACTCATTCAAAATTATATTTTTAGAATGGTGGATTTTAAGCGCCTGCGTAAACGACAAGCATACAGTAGTCTATTGAAATGGTGAGGTTTATTTGGCAACTTTTTGTATCAAAATGTAACAAAATCGCCATTTTCATATTTGTTTTTATAGGAATTACATTTCCAATACAAGTCATTAATTGAGTAAAAAGCAATTCCGTGAGTGATTGCAATAAGCAAACGATATGGGAAACTTTTAATCTTCAAGAAGACAAACGCATTTTGTGATGTATTTAAGTTTCAAAGTAATTCGAAATAATTTTACACTTAAAGTAAGGACAAATGGATTTATGTAAGTGATAAATGAAGTTATATAACCCTCTTTCGATTTGAAATATAATCGGGCACCCGGATGACGAAACTGAATTTAATTTTACAGAAATGACAAAATGCTGCACACATAACATATATGTCACATGGGTAATGGATTTTGGAGGAGAAATTTCTACATAAATTGTTTGAATATGAGGGGGTGCGGTGGGAATAAACTGCTAACCCTCACTTTTGTGAAAATGAGTTACACACGTTTTCACGATCCTTATCCACCACTCTACCTGTATGTAAAAATATAATATTTGAATTTTG
>JZLH01S0338821.1:0-2500 GCA_001188425.1 Eucidaris tribuloides
GACGGACGGACGGACGGACGGAAGGACGGACGGACGGACGGACGGACAGACGGACGCACGGACGGACAACCCGAAAACATGATGCCTCCGGCAACTTCGTTGCGGAGGCATAAAAATCAAACATAAATACATTCAATACATTAATACATGCCCAACGAGCAATTACCATTGGCAAAATAATAATTTATGTATGTAAAATCGGTAATATAAAAAAAGGCGCTTTAAAAATAGCAAATGGTTGATAAATTTTAAAATAAAAAAATAAATAAATATATCACCTCAGATTAAAAATGTATAGATAATGTATGACAGATCATTACTACAGTATAAACTGACATTTTCAAAATCGCACTAAAAATATGACATGCAATGCCTATGGAGTTTTGTTGAAATGGTAATTACAGATTCTGTAACCCTTTTCACCCGACACGGCAGATTTCCAGTCTCCCTGTCTTGTAGTTGACAGATGGATGGTACAGCGTCCCAACATCCGTTGTAAAATTGTACTGTTTTCATGCCTTTGGTGCAGTGTCAATGTCCTGATTTCACACAAATGAGCATGTCTATTGTTGAATGCTTGTACAGTCTCCAAGTAAACCTGACCAAGTTGGGGGGAGGGGTAATACACTGGCACTTTGGCATCTGGATAGAGGCATGTTATTAAAGTTAACAAAGTATTTTAAAAAACATAACGCATTTGGTCACATTTTATTCAAACATTATTGACATATTTGGTAATTTATTGCTGTTTTAATGACTATTATGTTTTCACAGGTCAGCTCTAAATGCCATAATCAGTAGTGCCGTCGTCAAATAGAAATTTCTCTTTTGACATGTCACCTCAAATATTTAGCCGACAGACACAGCTGTTGACACAACAATGGTCAGATAACTTGGGACATTGTATTCATAAGACAGTCTTACACCACCGTACCTATACATGTTTAAATACACCTGTATTATGGCTACATACTACAGGGGATAATTAGCCTGCCAGGGGGCCCAAATGATGACTCACATCGCTATTGAAAGCAGCATGTGGAATGTTGAACTTTGGACTTTCAATTGCCTGGCTCACAGCATGCTGACCACATCATCAATTTCAGGGGAACCAAGATTCTTATGGTGTAGATTACACTCAGAACAATGGTTCTCAGTTTCTATAACCTTCTGCAAGCGTGAGAAAGGAAAAAAATGCTTGCTTTGAGAAGTGACTGCCTGCAGAGATGACATTGTTAGGTCCTGATTTATTACTTTGATACCCTGTGTGTTGTTGTCGATAAGATAAAATCTCCGTCGACATATCGTCTTTCAGTCAAAATACTGTTATCTCGACAAGCTCTCCGACAGAAGGCCTGTCGATGACGCCACTAATAATCAGTGATTAATATACATGTAAACCTTTCAGTACCACACTCAAAATAATGATGTGTAAGTCTATGGAGTTTGTGGCAATGGTACTGATAGTGTAAAAAAGGATTCTTTAACCCTTTTCATCTGACACAGCAGATTCCCAGTCTCCCCATCTTGGAGTTGACTGATGGATGGTACAGCATCCCTACATCCATTGACCGTCCTCTGGCAAACCTGGTGAAATCGGGCAAGATTGGATGTGGCACCAAGCTGTGCATACATGGAGCAGAGCTGGTTGGATCACAAGATGCTTGTTCTCCACTGGAGGTAAAAAGATAAAAAAATAAAAAAACATTCATTTAATTTTGTGTACAGCTGAGGGAGGGTTCATTGGAATATCTTGTTACAGAGGCGTTTTGGCATGGCTTAGTGGCTAAGACTCTTCCGAGTGTATTTGTGCTTGGTAAGACAATTACCTGCAATATCTAGACCTGCCAACATTTTTGTTTTTCCCCAGAGTTTCTCTGATCTTGTTTTTTATGCCTGACCAAAAATTGGAGTGACCACTTTTCTCACTTTTTTATTTGAGTTATGTTGTTGTTATTTGTTCAAGTTGTAAAAAAAAATACACGATATAGAAATTTATGGATAAGGTAAAGGGCATATTGTGTACTGAAAGCCAGAAGGGAATTAACGTAGTACCTGTTGAGAATCAAAAGGGTGCTATCACCATACAAAGTCAATGGCATTAGTGCCCTTCTGGTTGTCAATGTATATTGAGTTAATGCCTTTCTAGTTCTCAACCGACGGTATCTACACAAACAAAATGTAATATATAACATCTGCAGAACTATGCTGATACTAATAAGGTTACTGTTTATCTTCTTGCCACAGATTCCTCTTTCCACTCAACAGATTTGGCAAGAGTTTCACCACAACACTGTATTCTCTGATCATCCATGGTTACAAATAGTGCTGTACCATTAACCCTAATTAGCCCGGGCTTTTTTGAAATTGCATAGCCCGGGGGGGGGGGGGGGCTAATTTGGCCCCCCTTCAGATCTCGGCCGCGGATCGTGCGATTACCGCGAAAATTTGCACGTGCATAGAGCTGGATGTAATCTCCAAGACTGTATACTTAGATTTA
>JZLH01S0338821.1:7500-12180 GCA_001188425.1 Eucidaris tribuloides
TTTGACTTCAAAATGATTTTATCTTAGGTGTTTCAAATGTTCACATCCTCTTTGACCCAAAAATGAACAGTTGAAACCATACCTTTGCCTGAAGACAACCTGGTGAGTCCTGATCAAAAAACAGATGATTTGTACAGTTTGTCAATATTTGCAGGATCAGTGACCATATGATGCTTCATTTCACCCTTGCCCCCTTTTTCATATGTGCTTTAGCTCTCTGCAATGCTACATTCACATTAGTGAATTCTACTTCCTGAATTACATGAATATCAATGATTTCTGTAATGAAATCATTTGTGTATAAATAGGTGCACGGATGCTGTGTAATGAGATAGTCTTGTGGGTTCCATCAGCTAAGTGGGGTTCCACATTAAATGTTGCTATAATGGATGCCAAAGTCTTCTTATTTACTGTTTAAATGACATTCATACCCTTCTCCATCAGATCAGGGCTCCATTGTCATGGGAAAACCTGTGGAAAGTCACGGAATCCTAAAGTCTTCTGCAAAATCATGAACAATTTTGGAAAATGAACAAAAAAGTTCTTACAAAGTTACTAAAATTTGTTTCAAGTTGTGGAATTTAATCTTGGATGTGGGCCATGCGTGGCTGAAGCAACATTCTGACTTGAAGTAACAAATTGTATGCAATCGGAAGCCACAATAGTATACTTTAGTATATGGTCATAAAAAATGGCAAAAAACAGGTCATGAAAAGTCACAGACCTTTATTCTCAAATACCTGTGGGAGCCCTGCAAATGTCTGTGAATATGTCCATTGATTGTTTCGTTGGTATCTTCATGTTCAGCGCATCTTTATTTTGCAAGGCCAAGTAAAAAAAGAAAGTACTTTCTCGTCCGGGTTTTTTCAGAGCAGTGATGAGGGAGGTCCTTACTTTTTGCTATTTTACCATTTTTGGATAAAATAAGAAAATTATATCTCGCCCGTGGAAAATACAGAAACAGGAAGAGTAGCCCCCGAAAAAAACATTTAATTTTTTTCCCTGCACTCGACCCTCGTGCTTTATGTAGATCAGTGCAGCAGCAGACACTGAGCTACACAGTACAGTTTGCCGAATGGCACTACAAAAAAAAACCAGATACATACGAGTAGACAATTTCCACGTCTATGAAAAGTACGGGTATGTAGACTCTACAAATATTTTTTTTTACTGTTCGGTACGGAAGGTTTTGTTGTCGGTACGAAGGGTTTTCTGATGAGTTTTCAGCGGCCATTAAAATGGTAAATATCAAGAAAATTGTGGCAAGCCAAAAGGGATGCGGGCGGGGATGAGAGACAACAATTTTTGATATTTTCAAAGTCAATTTTTAAAAATATTAAATAGCGAAAAAATTCATGCGGCCGCAAAAATAGACACGTGTGAGGACAAGCAATTACTATCTTTTTTACTTGGTCTAAAATCTCATCAAAATTCATGTATTGCATGGCACTGGAGGCTGCCATTATACTTGTATTGTTGGCACACAAAAATACAAATCTTCCCTGCAATGCCAGTTTCAGTGGCATGATTCATAAGTTCCTACATGTTAGATCATAGAATTAATAGACTAGATTTCTCTCTGTTCTAATGTGTTCATGGCATTACAGAGATGCCAACTGTTCCTATTTTGCTGTATTAGTACATGTTTCAAGTTGCAAATACTTGTGATTTCAAAGAAAATGTCTCTCTCTTTTTCTTTTGTGTCCCTTTGTGAACACTTCTATTGAAAGGAGAATTGAAATATTGTTTTTCAAGCCAAAAGACGTTTTTTTTAGCCTCAAATATTGTTCTCATCTGTAAGAGGTTGACATCTCTGGTTAAGGCATTTGTGTAAGAATTGTGTGGTTCATGGTACTGAAGGAGTACAGATTTAGCAGAAGATTCTGGCAATCTTTCATTTGAAGAATGAGTGAAGCTCTCAGCCGAGAAACTGCCCCAAAATTACTTTTGTTGCATTTAATTAGCAACAAAATGTTAAGTGTCATTAGTCGGTAGAATATATATTGTGCACAATTTTAGCAAACTAACTAACAACAATGTGAGGGGGTTTGAGGCTGGAAACACATGCTCACTCTGTAAGTTGATTGAGCACCCCTCTATAGCTTCACAAAAATTCTTAGGAGCAAAGGAACAAAGGGGGGTCTTTTTACCTCTGTCCCCACTCTCCTTTCAAACAAAAAAGGGCAATAATCCCCATGCCCCTTCCTCCAACTAAAACAAAAAAATCTTTACAAAGCTGCTGCAACTAACCATGCCTACATTTATTTGTTTTCCAAGGTTCACAAGCAAGAAAGAGGAAGTCTGTATTATGCAAGTACACTGGCAGTGAGATAGAGAGACTCCATACCGGAGAGGAGCTGCACGAGGCCTTAGAGTGTGCCCTGGACCCTGCTGCATTTGAGGTGAGAAGTCATATCAGAAAGCTAATAATTAATAACTTCGTAGCCAGTTGTAGATTGTAATGTTGGGGTTGGGGGGGGTGGGGGATTGGGGAAGAACCATAGTCTCTATGTTGATCTGTGAGGAAATAGTAGACAGAGCTTGAAATGTTGACAGTATGAGGATTGGGGGTGTTTTTGGTTGAAATATTAATTGAGTCTGCTCTTTCATCTAAAAGAGCAGACTCTGCTCTTTCAGATGAGGTATAACTCATATAACCTTAACATCTTATTAACCCTTCGGATGCTATAACGTAAAATATAGTTGAAAATCTCGGGGGTCCCCCCCCCCAGAGATTTTTCATTAATCAATTTTAAAAATAAAATAAAGACATTCAGAATCTATTTTTGCAGGGTTAGGACTTTGGGGCATAAAGCTTTCAAATAAGAAAAAATCCCCAAAACTTAACTTGGGCTTTAAAGATTCAACATCATCAATAATCTGTAACTGGTCTCTCAATAGAAAATTGTGATTTTTGTCTTTGTAGTGTCTGTTAAGTGAAAGGCAGCGATCTAGCCTGCATGACTACCAGCGATCTCTGTGTGACGTGAAACATGCCAATCTGCAAGCTGCCTTCAATCAGGCCATGGCAGAACAGAAACAACAGGTATGTCATGACCAGTAATACACAATTTATTCCTAGAGACAAACAGTTACATACTGAATGAAAATGTTAATTGCTATTAGGGTCACTATGCAGTTTTGTTTTACTCAAAGTGATTCTAACAGACTTGCTGTGACCCAAGGCAGAGATGAGGGTCTGAGCATGTCTGTTTGAGTTACCACAAGTCAAGGATTTGCAGTATAGTCAATTCAATTTTTATTTAATATATCTAACTACATTAAGTATTTTAGTATGAAAACTTTACCAAGTTTGCCACTTATTCAATTCAAATACCGTAAACACAGAACTTGGTGCAGTCGTACAATATGATCTCACTGATGGAGATTTGTAGATATCCTGCAGTCCACATACAGTGTAATAATTATACACAGCTCTTATACATGTATAGCGCATAACACATCAAATGAAAATGTCCCTATGCACTGAGAAGAAAACAAAGAAAAGAAAGTAAGGAGAACATAAACACTTACTGTACTAATGGAGCCTTTGAACATTTTTCCAAGAAGAAGGAGGAGGAAGGAGGGAGAAGGGAAGGGGAGGAGGAGGGAGGGAGGGAAAAGGGAAGGGGGAGGAGGAGGGAGGGAGGATAGAGGAGGACGAGGAGGGAGGGAGGAGGAGGAGGATTACGTACGTACAAATGTGTTTGAAGTTCTCGCTGTCTCGCACTGCAAGCTATGCATACCCAGACCATTGGATTTATGTCACATGGTTTTAATCTCATTTCTATTGTTTTTGAATATGTTTATTCTATGTAGTTGTATTTTCTTTATTATTTGTTGATTTTTCATTAACTAATTCATTATCTTATTTATTGTTTATTCATTTATAAAGGTGATCATACAATTTTGCTTCTTATGTCTACAGGGTAAATATGAGCGCACCGTTGTTCCCCTGTTGAAAGTACGCATTGCAGACTACAAGCCCAGCTCCACACGAGGGCAGCAGACCACATTACTGACAATCTGGAGACCGACAGATGACTTGGCTGGACAACTCAGGGAAGGCAAACGCTTCAGGATAAGTTCATTGTCTGCATCGACTGGAAGGTAATTTATTTTATCCGTACCCAGTATATCCGTAGGTGTGATAAGGGTCATTACTTAGCTTGAGGGGCCTCTGTGCTGATGATGTTGACAAACCAAGATATAATCTGTCATTAAAGGTAAATGACATGATTGGGGTAGTCCTCAACTTTGGGTGAAACTATTCTAGAATCAAGTAAACTATGCAAGGATTCTACTGTGAAAATGTTGTAGTCAAAAGTTGACTCATTTTAAAACAGTCCATCAGTAAGTAAGCCTTGTGATAGACAAATCTGTCGTGTAGCTTTCTATGGGATTTAATTGTCTTGGGCCTTGAGAGAAATGAACCGTTGGTATGCTGACGCTAGACAAATCTGTCGTGTAGCTTTCTATGGGATTTAATTGTCTTGGGCCTTGAGAAAAATGAACCGTTGGTATGT
The DNA here is from genome assembly GCA_001188425.1 of Eucidaris tribuloides. Lineage (NCBI taxonomy): Eukaryota > Metazoa > Echinodermata > Echinoidea > Cidaroida > Cidaridae > Eucidaris > Eucidaris tribuloides. Next base: position 12,027 of record JZLH01S0338821.1, read on the forward strand.
TGACGCTTGATTCTCCTTTAGTAACTCCAGCTGGTGTATCTTTGGTTATCTTTCAACTAGTTTGTTTTTTAAGACTTTCTTTTCTATTGATCCCAATCATGCCACTGCCCTTTAATAGATTGTCAAAAATGGGGACTTAACCCTATTTTAACTG
>JZLH01S0338854.1:88658-103386 GCA_001188425.1 Eucidaris tribuloides
TTTGAGTTATGGATTGACATTGTCTTTAGTAAAAAGAAGGATGTAAAGTATAAAAGAAAAGGATGTCAAACGTAAAACTAGGGCCCGACCCCAACAAAATTTGACAAGGGGCCAAAGTATTGGAGTTCCCCAAGTATCCAGATTGTTCATCAGCGCCATGCCCAACTGTACAATTCCATTTCTTTATAGATTATACAAGATGGTTTCTGTTACTACTAACAAATTTAAAAAGCAAATTTAGTACTATTGGTAATATGAATTCTCGCAACAACAAGAAAATTAGTTTCAATATCGGGAAACAGTAAAGGTGAAAGTGTTTGTGTTTGCAGTAATTCACTCGGTGTTTAAATATACCCAGGGTGATGAAATTTTACACAGCTTCTAGTGTCTTTTCATTTCAAGGGCAACACATGTGTTTTAGTGTATGGCGTGCTACGATGGACTTCATTTGTGAAAGCAAAAATGGACTGTTTAAATTATATGTAAATTTTGTTTGTGAAGTCATCCGCTTCATATATTTTGAACATGGTTTTAACTTTTTAAACAAAATTGCCTGAAGTTTCCTATCAGTGTTAATATGTTTGTAATATTGCACTGAATAATTGTCAGAATTTTTCATTGGATGTTATCATACAAAATTATCAACACATTACTGTTGTGCAATTTTGGGTAATGTTGTAAATGTGTTTTAACAAATTATGTATTCTCTGTTTTAGCACCTATTGTGATGAAAATCATCTTTTAGCTGTTACTGCATATTTTACTGTATTATTTTGTAAGAATTTTCATCAGATATATTTGAATTTTGTCTATGTGTAATTATGTATGTAAAGAGTACTATAAAGCGCTTTCACATTCTAACAATATAAAAAAGTATATATCTCATTCAGAGTTTATAAGAAACAGAGATTATATAATAATTTTAAAGATGCTATTTTTGATGTTGATTGTTTGTAGCATACTATCTTTTATGTGACAATTTTGTGTGATCCACACTTGTAAAATAGTTTTATAGAGAGCGTTTATGATTAAAATGTGTTTCAGCTGTGTAAAACGTGATGCCAATTAGTATTTCTTCCAGTTGTATTATTCTATGTAATTGTCCTCCTCCTCCACTTCTCTTCCTCCTCCTGCTCCGTCTCTTCTTCTTCTTCTTCTTCTTCTTCTTCTTCCTCTTCTTCTTCGTCTTCTTCTTCTTCTTCTCCTTCTCCTTCTCCTTCTCCTTCTCCTTCTCCTTCTCCTTCTTCTTCTTTTTCTTCTTCTTGGTTTTCTGTTTTATTCTTTCTCGTATTTTTCCTCATATTATCATTATCATCATTATTATTGTCGTCATCTTCGTTGTCGTCGTCGTCTGATTCAATGTTATCACTTCTGTCATTGAATCATTACTGAACCATATTTTCTATTTTCCTAGAAAACGGTAGAGGGTTATTGTACACGGGCGTCGATCCATTTTTCGGATTGGGGGGCAAAAGTGCAAAAATGTTGAAAAAGCCAAATTGTGATATAAAATTGTGTGCGTAAATTTGAAATTGTGTAATACACTATTTGTATGCTAAGTTTAATAATTTTATAGTGCTTTCCAATACTTTTAAACATATCCTTGCATTACATTACAAATTTTTCAAGTTGTCAAAATTATTGGAGGGGGAGGCAAATCGATATGTTTACCCCCCCCCCCCAATATTTTCATTGGGGAGGCAACTGCCCCCTTGTCACCCCAGGATCGACGCCCTGATTGTACATCTCCACCACCTCAATTTTTGGATGATGCATACCCCACCTTATACCCCAATCCACCCCATTCCGGTGCTATCTACCCCCTCCCCCCAACCCCCGGTTCATCCCAATAGCAAACTATCGACATACTTGTAAGCATTACAGACATTAAATGGCAATGGCATGATTGAGAGCACTTGAAAATGCCTCAAGAACCAAATGTTTGAAACATGTACTAAAATATACACCAGCGGGTGTTGATCTCCTAGATGGAAGCATTTGTCTCAAAATGTGATTACTCGAGGAGATACTATAATTAATATACCTGTACTGAATTAAAGTATTATTCTATAATACAAATTGACATATTCAAAGCTCTACAACAAATTTGCCCACACAGTGAATCCTCCTCCTCTAGTGCCATATCTAGTGACGTTGGCGACCATGAAATGCCAGGCTTTCCTATCCATTGCCAGTCTAAGAAGCTCAATCTTTTCCATTTCAATCCATGTTGAAATGCTCTGCAAAAATGTCGTTCTTTGACGTCCTCGATCCCTCTTTCCTGCTATCTTCCCAGTTAGAAACAAACAATCCAAATTGCCTTTCCTCATACAGTGGCCAAAAAGTCCAGCTGCTCTTTCCTAACTGCTTTTAATAAAACACGTTTTCTGCCTGCCCTCTCCAAAACGACTGTGTTTGAGGTGTGACCTGTCCACCCAGCGAAATGTTTGATCACTTATTTTTCACAGTATTGAAACCCTAAATAGTGTATTTGATTCTAGAATAGACTGAAGACTGCTTCCAATAATGTTACACCCCATTACTTTAAAAAAAAAATGTTGGCACAAAATATGGCAGCACCGTACCAGTTCCGTCTAATAGGAATCCTTATACATGATTAGGGGTTTGACAACTTAACGGGGATTTTTCCCCAGTCCTCGCTATTCTCTGTTCCGCTGTTTGTTTTCCGGAATTTAATTGTAATGGCTGATAACCTTTGGCATATTACAACGTTTGAAGAATTAATCACCACGTACGTGCATCTACTCTAGACAATTCTGATCCTTTGACTTTTGGTTAAACTATGGAATTACTCGTGTCGATAATTACTTCCTATAACGAGGGACACGCTACCACATTTGATAAGATTATCTATTAAGTATATACAGTGTAGCCCTTTACGACAATTGACTCTATTATTTATGTTTGCCAAACATTGCAAATATCGATGTAACTATCTCCTTATGACATGATAAATTGCTACTTCAAATAGCGTCATATCGAATACGAAATTCACACTTTGAACTAGTGATGGTTTAGTGGGGGAGGGAGGGGTCAGCAGGGGAATGAGCTGCTGGAATTTTGTGGAAGTTACTATTTGTTTTCACTTGTTGCCAACAAATTATGCTTACTGCTCAATCATGTCAATATAAAATGAATACTTCTTCCTATTCTTCTTCTTCCTGTTCTAGTTTTCCTACAAGAACGATGGATCATTATACATGTCATTTCTCACCTGAAATTGTTGGGGTTGAAATGACCCCCCCCCCCCGCTTTCTATGCCCTTAACCACCCTCACATTTGTTCGAATGTGTCATCCTAATTGTCATCTTGTCATCCTAATGATCCCAACTCCCTTTCATTCTAAACTTAATTTTCATTGTCTTTTGTAATCTTTTCGATACATTTTCCCCGTAGTTAAAAAGTATCAGTATGGGTTGCATTTAAAATTGTGTCGGCAGTTGTCCTTTTAATGTGTCCACACACACACGCACACACACACCTACATACACACACATAATATACACATACACAAGTCACACACAGACGCACATACTTATACATGCATGCGTACATACACACATACATACATACATACATACATACATACATACATACATACATACATACATACATACATACCATCCCCCCCCCACACACACACACACACACTCATGCATACACACACATAAACACACATACTATATCACAAAATGTTTCTCATCAAACCTATAATGTTTCAAGTTTACCATTATATAGTTACATGGTATAATTTATAAAAATAAATAGATATTGATAACTGTGCACTGAAAAAAAAAACTCTGCTGTTAAATCTTATGCCCAGGGTCAATATTATATCCCAATCAAGGTGCTAAATTGCATCACCCATGGTGCTTTTTAACTCTAAAATAATTCATTTGTACAAGTATTGAAAGTATTGAATTTAACACTGTATCTGATATCCTTTAAATGTTTGCAGGGTAGTTCCCATGTGTCCAAGACATGTATAAATGGATTATTTACGGTACAACACTCTCATGGGCTTGCAAGTTCAAAACACACAAAGAAATGCACTTGACTCAATAACATTTTATAATAAATCTTCTCCGTATATCAAAACTGTACATTTTAATGGCTTCTTGCACGAGTCAAGCGTGAAACCGTGACACGAATGATTTGCATTATATAGACATACTACCTCGAAAAGGAGGTTATTGAATACGAGCATACCGCGATCTTGAACATAAATAACTACACTCACTATGTTTAACTATTTCAATAGAAAACATGAGAAAAAAACCGCTTACATTACAATGGACGGATATCGTCAGAACATGCATCATGGAGCATGAAAGCCCTGAATACAGTTATGTCTCAGATAACGGTTACGACTTTGTTGCGTATCATTATTCATAATGTTTGCAGTGATCATACTGCGCACAGTCGAAGTTTATTCTGTTCCAACTATCGGAGCATACACTGCTGAGTGAATAATAGCTGTCTTTTCCGCTATACTGTACATGTATTCAGATATGTAACTTACTAAAATAAGGGGGAATTACAAAGTAAATCAAGCAGACAGTATAATCACAAAGTATTTCATGAACGTGATGCAACAATACGTAGTCCACTCTTTGAAAATCAAACGGCGTATCAACCACGATTGATTCAGTACGATCCGCTATCTCACTACTATACCATTCATGCGGAGCAGAAAGAACAAAGAATACACGGCTCAATGCCAGATAATGCGTCAAAAGTTGTAAACTTGCAGGAACGGCTAGCCATTGTCATCACAAGGTGTACACCAAGCTCGTACATGGACTTTCAAAATGGACCCCAAACAAGTAATTATCCTTTGATCTGAGAATGCCCTAAACAAGTATTTAGTCATGCTGTCTCCATCCTAAACAACCCAGGCTATTGTTAAAGTCCACTCATTTATCCTGATATTTGCAAATTTTTTCACTGTGTGATCGCGCGTACATCGCCCGTCAGTTAAAAACAACAATTTTTACGCGTATTTGTGTACGGGGGTCGAGCATAGTGTCCATCAGATAATGACAGTACCCCCCCCCCCCCCCAGCGAAATTTTTTTCCCATGACATTGACGAAATAAACCGCTGCAAAAACAAAACCGTACTGCGGGATTCGAACCCGGTTCAAAACGCGCTATCAATAAAGCGAGCTATCCAATGTAGCCACATAAAGCGACTCGACGGTTGACGTCTTCTTTAGCAATATACATGTATACCAACAGTTTCGAAAGTGCGAGACGTTAAAACCGTAGTGAAAGTACGCATGCGCCGTCCGAGAAAATCTCGTGGGAATAAAAATTTAGCCCCCGGGGGGGGGGGAGGATGAATGGGGATGTCGGTATATACTGTGTACGTAGTCAACCATATACAGTGACGAAGTTTATGACCTAAGCAGTTCAAACCTACGAGGTATAACGATATCGGACTATGATGACGCAGTGGTATGACTTTCTCATTGATTATTTCAAACAATATGTTAATTTACAATACGCTATTCTGTCATTGTGCGTAGAGATTGAGCCACAATGACGTCACGCTTGAGCTGTCTCCTTCAAAGAAATGCACGCCTCGGTAAGACCGTTGACGCTCGTCAGGGGCATCGATCCATGTTTTGGATAGGGGGGGGGGCAAAAGTGAAAAAATGTCCAACATTTTCGGCGCGCCCCGCGCGCCAAATTATAATACAGACAATTTTGTATGTTTAATATTATTTTATGCCATGTTTAATGGTTTTATAGTGCTTTCCAATGCTTTTTTAAAAAAACATATTTGCATTGCATATTATTAATTTTTAAGTTGTCAAAATTATTGGGGAGGGGGCAAATCGATATGTTTGCTCCCCAATATTTTCCTGAAATATTTTCAGGATCGATGCTTCTGACGTTCTTCATTCTACATTGAATCACTGAATTAAATGTCATTTGAGTTCATATACGAATTGATGACGCACTGTCAAAACGGTTGTGATGAAAAATATACATTACGTTTTGTATTGTGAACCACAAAGAAAATGACACAACAGTTTTGCTTTTATACACAACTTGTATGCCAGTTCATCCTGCATTGATTACTGAATTAAATGTCATTTGAGGTCATACAAATAAAATACCAATTGATGACGCACTGTAAAAGATATTGTGTTAAAAATACACAATTCATGAACCACACAACATTACACACAACTTGTATGCAATTTTTAACAATATGTGGTGCAAAATGATGTTAAACAGTGTCGGGTGATTTTGCAAATCCGATATTTTGATATGAGCAATAACGGTAAAAACAGTCTTTTTGCACAAAATATAAAGCCCACATTGTCGTTATTAACACCAAATATGTCCAAAATATATACCAAACATGGCGTGAAATTCTCACACACGGTTAGTTATTTTAGCACCAAACTGATTGTTTTTTTATACACCAAACAAATTTCCTCTGACACCAACTGTGTTACAACACTGTACATCTGGTATCCATGTTGATTGAACGTGTTAAAGTTATCACCAAGTCTTTGCAGGGCATATTCTTACACTACTCAGTAGAGCTATGTCTTTATTTCCATTTTCTAAGTGTGCGGATGAGGGTGGGTTACCGTGGAGAGTTTTTCCAGTCCTATGGTAACGAGTTATTTCAGTCACTAAAATCACAAACAAATTTTGATGATAGAAATGAAGTCCTTGACATATCTATGCAAAATTCTTTTTTTTTTTTTTTTTTTGGGGGGGGGTCTCTCTTCTGATAGCCAAACTGTTTATTTGAGACAGATCCCCTCACGCGTTCGACAAACATAATCACCAGTACTCTTTTTTATTTCAATGAGCCACTGTTCTTTTACGTAACTGTGTTAAAATTCAGCAGAATAACTTTATACATTTTGCCGTGTTTCGGTCGATTTATTGTTCTGTGCATCTCTCACATAATCCTCTTTTAATATAACATCTTTTGCCTAGTTAACAAAAGCTCGACTGTCCTGGATGGCATCGGCTTGGTGTCCTTATAAACCACCACGATCGTCTGGCTTCACAAGGACATATCAAGAAAGAACCAATATTGATCGAGCTAATAATAATAATAATAAGTTAGTGAGAACTTTGTTCTTGAAAAGCCCCATCCATTCCCCGACGTGCGTCACCGATAAGTCAATATTCAACAAAAAATCTTTGAAACACCACTTGAGACCTTTTCTTTGATAAGTGTGTAAATAATGCTTCTTGAGCGCAAGTGACACACAGGCGCCTTCTTCAGATATTCTATTTTGTAGTTGTCAAAATACATTTTATCGTCTTCACCTTATTGCTTCTTAAAACTGAAGTGTTTCGGTTTTAAACACGTCTTCAAATGATTTCCAGGGGGTGAAATTCGATTGTGATGAGATGTATAACAGCTCGACTGCTATAAAGCTGCAAAGAAAACTGGTACATGTATGCTTTGATTTTTATGACAATTGCACATAAATATTAAAGCTTTTGCGTCCGTTTACTAAAACAAATAAATTAGAGAAAATATAATAATCACTTGAGAAATCATGTTTTTTTTTTCAAAATCACATTTTATCCGTAAATTACAAAATTGTAAGTCCACCTAAACTCCGAACAATAATACAATTTTCCAATATCGCTGTATCTTCCTCACACACGTATTGTTTAGTCAACCAAGGTGCGTACTTTCTTCATTGCTAACTCCATGCCCTATCTGAAATTATCAATTTCTCTTTATATTCTCGGTAGAATGTTGCGTTTCCTGATACAAACTTTCTTGTATGTATCTTCTATAAAAGTGTTTTTTGATAAACCGGTTTTATTACAGTGATATCATAGCTCTCTGCATCATCACTAGTGAAACGATTTCCTCTATGCTAAAGTTTTGATACTTTTACCTGCTTAGGTAACGAAAACCAAGCATCAAGTTTGGGTACATAACATAATTTTACTTTCAGACTGTTTTTCTGCATGAATAGTACCAAAATATGAAAGATGACCAGAATCTCTACGTGCGCATTAGCATTTTGAGCTGAAGAGCAAAATAAAAAAAAACACATTTTGCTGACTGGGGACACATAGGCCTACTTATATATGCCGCATAACACTTCTTCTTCTTCTTCTTTTTTTTTGGGGGGGGGGGCAAACAAGGGGAGGGACGCGGCGAATTTCCCCTTGGATCAGCCATTGTAAAGATTGAGTTGACTTAACCTCGTATGATAGTGGCTCATTCGAGGGATTAGTTACATCGATTCAGTTGAAGTGTATCAGAAAATAATATGCACCTGTCACACAGGTTTGGAAAAACACAACAGGCTTTCCTGAAGTGCAGGGGCGTCGATCCACTCTTCAGAAGGGGGGGGGGGTCAAGTAAGAAATATGTCAAAAATTTCGGCGTGCTCTGTAGATCAAGTTGCAATATAGAATTTTGCGCGCCAAAAAATAAAATTGTGTATGATTAGTAGTATTTTTATGTTGAGTTTAATGATTTTGTAGCGAGTCTTGCACCGCGTTTTAAACGTGTCCTTGCTTTACGTTTTAATGATTTTTTCCAGTTGTCAAAATTATTGTGGGGAGCAAATAAATAGGTTTGCCCACCCCAATATTTCATTGAGGTGGCAACTGCCCCTATGCCCCCCCCCCCGATCGAACCCCTGATGAACAGCGTATTACAATGTACCAAGTTGATAGTTTTTGACAATTTGATACGGAAAACATATACAGCATTTAACTTCATTTAAGCAGTTAACGCCTTTCAGATCACGTTGTAATCCAAGTGAATTACGAATGAAAAGGTGTGAATTGTATTCTTTGATAGTGGCCAGTGACGTAATGAACCTAATCATTTCAGCATTCAGATTACCGAATAGGTTAGAGCTTACCACATCTGCATTAATTCATGGTTCATGGAGTCAAAAAACCTCTCTGTACAATGATCACAATTCATGGGGGGGGGAGGTTAAGAACGGCACCACCCCCACAATCTGGCGCTAGTGATAATAACCTCAGTGACGAACTAAGGCCATCCCAAGAGGAGTAAAAATCGCCCCTTTTCACACTGAATTCACTCTTTCGTTTACTCTTTCAAAACATCCCTCCTTAAAGATTGGGTTATTCATTTGCACGTAAAAAAAAACATCTAAATGAATGAAATTAGCTGAAATCATATCCGATGTGAAGATTGGGACTTGGGATAAAATATCTGGACAGTTAAACTTCATCCTTTTTCAAATGGCTCAGAAGCCTTTTCACAAAAAAAAAAAAAACGTGCACGTGCCGTTCCAAAATTGTTCGATCAGCCGTCAGCCGAAGGTCGCGCGGAGCTTAGCCGTTTAACAAATCAGTGCGCTCCGCTGGTCTTGCGACGGTACATAAACTGCGATTCGCAATTAGAGCAAAAGTTAAACTAACGGAAAGAACGACATTCTGGTAACATGTCGTTATTAGTTTTTCTTATAAAACAAAAAAAAATCATGACGTATGGATCTCAAACTTTCAACACACCATTTGTAAGTACCAAACTACCATTTGGATTGACAAGTAATGGAATTGCAAATCCTAGCTGGCACTATCTTTAAGTTTTAAAGCGTGACTTTTCACTCATTTAAAACGGGATATACTCTTAAAAGATCTGTGGTTAATCTTACTAAGCAAACAGTCCGTTGGTGAGGCCACACCTCGTAACGTGGTCAGACTTGACCAGAATTTGGGTAAAATGTGGGTCAATTTGATTCTGCTTTCACTCCAATATTTACAAACCTTTTAAGAGTGGGGCCAATATAAAGCCAATAATTTACAAATACGAGAACGAAAAGTATATGTTAAGTGGAATGTACTAAGTTGCTTACCATTTTTTGTGTGTTAAAGTTAAATAATGTTTCAGTAAATTGAAACATGGAAGTTAATAAGTGACCTGAATTGTAATCTTAATACCAACAGTTACAACACGAACACACGGACGTGGATGACTTTAAATAAAGTTTATCAGTATGTACAAAAATCCTACCAGAGAACTCTATCAGTCATTGAATACATGACTTTGCCTAGACCGTTCGTACTTTTACGAGATTATGTGAGATAAAAATAAGTTATATTAAACTATACACTGAAGGTTAAATAAAAGTTATCATATCATATCATACAACTCGTTATTTTTTATCCTTGCCAAACATGCCAAATATGTCGCTAAGGGATAGCTCACGTTCCCGTTCGAGTTCTTTAGGATCCCTCCATCGCAGATAACGCGCTTTACGCGCCTGCGAGAACGCGTCGTCGGCGGTTGGTAACATGTGAAGCGTCCTTAGAGCGCCATCGGGGGCGTATTTATGTTGATCAAACACAATTTCAGGGTTTTCAATGATCTCTTTGACGCGCCTGGCGTCGCGGCCGAGAACGGACAAGTTCAATTCCGACTCTACGCTTCTCTTATTTGCGTTTTGCGTCGAGTCCGTCATGGGCGCGTATTTATTAATTTTACTCTCAGTTCTTTCCAAAATGGCGGCTTGGCTTTGCCTGCGTATGATGGTGGGACGGCGAGTTGGGGGAGGAGGGTGTGCTGCCGTTGACGGTATCGGCGGCAATATGTCTTCGGGCCGACTGCCGACTGCGATATCAACGTTTATATCGTGTTCGGAATCGACGGGCAATAAGCGCTTCGATTGTTTGGTGTGTTTGACGTCTCGCTCCGCCATCGATGTCGGCTGCCACTTCTTCTTCGAATGAGGAGGGAATGAGGCTCGTAAATCGACGTCGGCTCCGTGTCTGCTCCCTCTCGAGTCGCTTCCCGAAGAATTACGCATCTCGATATCCTCGACGACGTTGGGCTTGCTGTCGGGTACGGGAGACGAGGGTGGAACGGGGGATCGGGTAGGGGTTCGAGTTGGGGTTACTGGTGTTAATGGCCGCGTAAACTGGTCGATTTTCAGGGAGAGAAGATTCTGCTGTCTCCCTTGATTCATCCTGAGTTCATTAAGTTTCGTGTTGGGATCTCGTAATTCGGTAATATGTCTGCGCATCTCGACTTCAGCAGTCAATGGTGTCATTCCGATCTGAGGCAGCTCGCGGTCCTTACTATGACCTGGTCCTGCGCTGGCAATACGCGCATTATGTGGTGAGATGGAACGCGGGAAATCAGTGGCTACTTCTAGTCGAGTTCCGGGATTGCTCTGTTCCACGTGCAAGTCAGACGTCGATTTTCCCAACCGTTCTGATAATAATCGTGCGTTCTTACTCGTCGTTTTCATGTGCTTTCGACCGACGATGTACTGACCTTTGACCCTGACACGGTCAAGTTCTTGTTGCAGTCGCATTTTCTCTTTTCGTATCGTCTGTAGATGCATCCGTTCCAGGTCGCGACGGGCATCAGACTCCCTTCTCGCCGGTCTTGACGCCATTATCGCGCGCTGACGTTGTAGATCCCCGTTCATCGTAAGAACCATGACCAGTCAAGAACACCAGAGACACGGTTTAGATGAATGAACTATATTTTCACCTATTTCAAACAATATTGAATATATGAAAGTTCGAGCAAACGTGTTTCTGGCACGGTTAAAATGTGTTACAAGAAAGTGGCGGCCCTTTGACGACAATGTTTACTTATCACACGTATGGTATCTGTTCGATGATCGCTTTGTCACGTTTTGTGATTCCATTTTGGAAAAGCTTCATCCGACAACACAAACTAATATCAATCATAGACAGTTCAGCCCGCAGTTTAGGTTATAAAAGTATGGCTTTAAATCGAAAACCAACAGCACGGACCTCGTAGAATTGAACAGATTTTAATTCTCGTCGAATCTTTGCGACTTTACGGATGTTAATATTCCGACCGTCAGGAACTTGGAACGAATCTCCACACAGGTTTGCAAGAGAGTCTGAACCAAAAAACAAGTACATGTATTATCCAAGTTAACGAACGCACACTGCTTTGCGTAGATACAGTATACAGGAATCAACTACTTTTCACTCCGCTTATCGAAAAATACCAACAGTATTTTAGAAGGATTCACAGCCACATTTTAATGTAACGTTTTCTACGATAAGACAGTGTTGTCTCCGTCTCCGTATGTCTCCTTGTTACGCTAAACATGAGCAGAAGAATTCCTGAAAGCGATTATGTGCCTTCGATCAATAATCGACGCCTCAGATCATCGCAAAGAATGACATCCATGGAAGCTAGGGTTTCCTGACTGGGGTGAACCAACGCTATCCTCTTTGATTTGTTAGGATGCTTCAAAGGACCTGCTCCACAATAATGTGCGTAAGTGGGGGAGAGTTAATTTATCCCCCTTCGCTCGACTGATCATTCTCAATGCGCAGCTCGTTGAATGGCACTCAATGGAAATCGATGGCTGCTTCCACTACATTTATCACGGATCTCAGTGATAAAACTACACATCGACTGGAGGTCAGCGAATTGGAGATGTTGCTAGGTGACGTCACAGAGCCGGTAACTATTTCACGACGTTTCGTGCCAAAAGTCCACCATTCTTAATAAATCGCATGATAAACACGGGTGATATTGGAGATGTAGTATCTGTGGGTAAAGAAAAGAAACATTACCTTATTACACAACATTCGAACATTGTATAGTTCCATGGTTATGTATACATTTTGGGCAATTACACCCGCTTAAATGACATACATGTAGCTGCATGAGTAAAAAAAAATGACAAAATACACGATGAGTAAAGATACAACCAAACTAAAATGTTCGTCGCTATTGTCCCTTCTCTTGTGCCGAACCGCCTTTTGCTGGCTTTTTACAGAAAATGACATGCCATACACACTGATCACATTATGAAGACAATGTACCAAGCTGCCATGAACGATTAGTATGACAAACTGCATTGGCAGGCCACTGTCTTTTAAACTTCGTCCTTTTTTGAGTTATTTTCTGATAACACCAGGTATAGCACATGAACACAATATAGCTTTTCGTTTTGGACAGTCCTGCTCTGCTTCTGTTGATCAGTTCTTTCTAGAACTACATGTACATACCACAATTTCAAGAGAAAGTAATTATCGCTTTTATGTATTGTACTTCGTCATACGACCTTCAAACAACATAGTCCTATAATTGTCACATATAGTACCTTTAATTCAAACAAATTTCTGACATCGTAGAGATGCCAGTACGTGTCTTACAATTTCTCAATATATACCCACTGTTTGAGAGCACTACACTGTAGGCCTACAATTTTTCCTACATGATCAATACCAAATACTACACTTCGCAGAGTGACTTTATCCCTGTCTTATAAATTGCAAAGAAGACGAACTTAAACAGGCAGGAACAAACATTGATTTTTTTTAACTACGTTCACAATGACGTCCACACGGTTATTCACTTGTAACGTTGAAGGAAATTTAGCCGTGTGCATCGGCTTAAAGCGCTAGAACTATTGGTGCAGTCAAGCATAAGTCAGACTTACCAAAACCTGACATGCTACCAGTAATCGTTTGGTCAAAACACATTATTGGAAAGCTTATTACATTGACGTTGGGATTTATGAATTTGTCCTGAATTGATAATTCCCGCTAATTTGTCAGTGTTAAGTGTTGCTCACGTCAACAAAACGAGGGGTTGGGGAGACAACAGACCACTTGCGCCTTTATTGATCCACTCTTGAGAAAATCCGCGTGGCATTTCAAGAAAGGGGGGCTAATTAGTAGAAACCCTCCGCGGACTCCACCCCAGTGATACAAAGTATTTGTTTCTAGCAAAGCGTTGTTCTTGCTTGCACATCTTCTTAAGGAAGACTTAAGGAAGAAACCGAATCAATACAAACTTTAGTCACAAAATGGATCTATAACTGTTCTCCCCAGTGTGTAGAACTTATAGAATTGCATGGTTATTCCCTAGTCTGCTATGCAGTGTATTATCTCCTAAGATTGGTGAGGGGATGGTATGTAAAATCACCTCACGCGCCCACTTCTTCCAGGTAAATAAATAAAAATAATATAAAAAATAATGATTTCGTAAATTTTAGTTTTTGATTGTTGCTGATAATAATGAAGAATGAACTATGTTTTGGCTTATGCATGGTATTGGGATTAAAATGTAGTCTTCATGTACATACTTTCATATTTCTTCCACTTTAAACGAACCTATAGTGTACACAGCGCTTTTACGTTTGTGCTGTTGCAGTAAATACAAAACCACGGAGAATACAACCACAGAGACGCCGATTCCTATTCATCCACTCAAGGTTTCTTCCAGTTTTCTGCTGACACGGTGAAGTAAAACGACAGAGCATTCATTTGAGCTTAGCAACAGCAATACAGGGGACCTCGAGGAAACCATATCGAAGTCACTTTGTCAGTTTCTTGATGAACAGTTCATGAATAATTGGTCAATTGGGCCATACCTCGTTGATACAGGAACAACTTTCTATACCACCAATAGCAGTGGGAGAACTTACAAATGTAGAGCTCTTTTCGTCCCCTTATTTTGGCATGTTTGATCTATTTATTTTCACGGTATGCGTTTTGTGAAGATAACACAATCACCAGTTTAAAAAAAAAAACAGTTAATGCTTGCATAGCTCAAATGGACAGCTTTTCTTGCACCAGAATATGAATCCCTGCATCCCAGACGTATAATTGTCCTCACAACATACCCATGTTAATAACGCTTCTGGTTCTTGCATGGAAACTTCACATGAGTAAATATTTTTGTGTTTGCAGACTAAAGCAGCAAAGCCATGAAGC
>JZLH01S0338865.1:0-19677 GCA_001188425.1 Eucidaris tribuloides
ACATTCAATCATGCATGGAGAATGAATAATAAATTGTGCATTAGGTGAAGAGAAAATATAGAGAATTATTATCAAGCAATTAGTCATTATTTTATGAAAATGTTTTGCTACGAAATCGAGTTTTGTGGGGGGTTTTCGGTCACGCTGTAGAGCATAGTAGCACCATGAACAAATTACATTATGGCAAAGGAGTTGATTTGATGTGTCCAATCCAAAGATCGTTTTTATATTTTTTCAGATACTATTTATCATTCACTCATGCATGTAATGTCCTGCTTCGACAGAATTTAGCACTGTATATACTGGTATAAAGATAGACAGAAACAATCAGACGTACAAACATGTTATTCACTACCGGTTCATACCACTTTCATCTCATGGTCTTAGTCTTCGGCTGTTGTGTTGGGTTTTCGTAGGAGAGAGGAATTCCCGGAGAGTAGGTTCTGGAAGCGTTGGAACATTGAGTCTGCTAAGTCGTGTGGAGATCCTTGAGAAATATTGGTCGACGTCCCACTGGGTGTTGCCGAGGCGCCCGCCATCAAGAAGGAAACTTGATCCAAAATTTAGACAAAAAAAAATTAAGTGGTATTTCTTTACATTTTGTGAGAGTCGCAATAATAGAGTAAATATAGGCCAGTTCAACTGAATTATAGTTGACAGGTATGCCTTTGCAGGCATGAGGGGGGGGGGGAGACGAGGGTCTGCAATTTTTTAAAGCATTTGATTAAGATTGTGTATTCTGCAAACTCTTTCAAAAACACAAATGTGGGGGATGAAAGATACACTTTCCTCTGTTTAATAAGTGAAAAAAATGATATGAACATTTTTTTTCCACGTGCATGGTAAAATTATTTCACCTTCGATGTTCCGCCCCCCCCCCCCGTCACATGAAATCGCCGCTCATGCTTTGCACTCTCGCACAAATTTTAAACATAAATTGCAAGGCTCGCATGCTGCGCTTTAACTATTTCAATCTCATCAGTTCATTGTCTTAGCAGTTCGTTAGGCATGTTTTCTTTGTTTGTTACGGTAATAAAGTGTGTGTCCTTCATTTGTACACCTCATAGCACAGTAAAATGGTTTAACCAAATCACTAAAAACATAATACAACAATTAAAATATATCTCACTTTTCGCATAGACTAATTTTGGCGCATCTGGCCTTCCGAAGTGGCGCATGGAAGTCGCTAATAAAAATAATAAATTGTGTAATTTCTTTGAATTTGTTTTGAAGCTGTTTTAAAGCCAAGTCTGGGCTCTTAAAAGACGTCGTATTTAAAAATTTCGGGGGGGGGGGGGGGATGGCTCCGCCCCTTCGACTCCACCAAGGCCCTTGAGCTGGCCCGCAGCGATGCTGTGCTCAACTTTCATATGTTGGACTGGCGCAGTAATAATTCTCGACGATATGGAACTTCTACAATAATAATTGAGAAACGTGATCTAAGCCTTGGGGGTGACAGGCGTAGCTACGGGGGGGGGGGTCGAGGCACACGCCCCCCCCCCCCCCCCACAAATATCATGTGCCCCTGGCGCAGGTGCCCCCACAAAATTTATGACTGTGAAAAAAATTTGGACCTGGATTTGTGGTAAAAAAAATTGTCACTCCCCCACCCCCTCCGCCCCCCCCCCCCCCGAGCGAGTGTTCGGCGATTGACATGACCGGGGAAATGTGGACCTGGATTTGAGAGAAAACATTTCCTCACTTCGCCCCCCCCCCCCCACCATGCCTGCTGAGCGAGTTTTCGGCGGCTGGCGTGACGGAAAATAGACCTTGGATTTGGTACCCCTACAAAACTTCAAGGCCTCCTAAGTGCCCCCCCCCCCCCCCCCCTTGCTGAAAAAAATCCCAAAGTTAGCTACGCCAGTACTGGGGTGACACACGCAAGGCAGATCACTCATCCACCACCAACGCAGAAAAAATGAGCCCCTTATTTCTCCTACATTGCCCCTGTTTTGAATAAAAATTTCACTAGATCATCTACGCATAGTAAGAACATAAAATATGAAAGAAATTACTTACCCCTATCTCCAAACCCCGAATTTTCGGGGTGGTTTCTTCAGCGTCCCTCGTTGCCGTAGTGAAGGTGTTCAAAAATTTTACCTCGATGCTGCACCCATCATCGATGAAACGTCAATCGGTACACATACGGCGTAGCCACAATAATTTGACTGGGGATCAGCGAATGAAAACTGGCCAGCAGGCTTTTTCAATCGTCTGACTTCTATTTTTCTTATCGAAAATCACAATTTTTTATGATAAAAATCATATTGTAACATAATTTGAGTAAAAAAATATTAATTTACAACTGAACTTTTTTTTTAGCGTATAATTAGTCTTTTATTAATGAAAAATACAATTGAAATAAAATGTTTTGACACTATGAATCTGTGTATCAAATTGTTAGTCTTGTTTCAGACTCAATAGTCTGGGTTGTGAAGTGTTTCACTATTGTCCCCATTGCATTAAGAGTGCTGTATTGTCCTACATGGATAGTACTACTGGGTAAAGAGACTACTTGTCTGCAGGTTGTTTTGACTGGCGATCGTGTGTAGAGGTACTGGGGAAGAAAGGAAGGACAAAATTTACGCCGAAAAAAGAAAGCAAGAAAGTTGTTCACAATTGTAAGGGAACAAGGTGAATAATAACAGTGTAAGTAATACTAATGTGGTAAAGAAATTTTAATAGACATAAATGGTGGCCCGAAATTTCACCCTACTTCCACGTATGACACAGTTTCACGTGGGTAACATATTTGTTACCCACGATATACGGGGATGGGGTGACATGTCAGATTGCACCGTAATGAACGTGAACGTCCGGGCCTTGTTAAGTCTTAACATCTACTGAGTTTCAATTTTAATTTATACGGGAATTTATACAACCAAAACTGCCAAACCTGATTCGTGCATCGTTAGAAGAAACTGAATACATGTAACGACCCACGTCGGATGTGATCTCACGTATGCCACAGCCCACAGATTTGTAAAAAAATGTTACACAGGGAAGCAGGACACAAGCAAGCTCAAATGTTGTCTTTCACTAAACGCCGCGAATTCTGTGAGCACACTAGCACTGGGGGCACATTCATTTTTCAAGCTCCTTGGTCGGAATGACAAGGCCGTCTTTTCTTGCTAAAATGACAATGTTTTTTGTTGAAATTTTCACGAGATTTTCGGCATACTTACTCTTTAGAATATAAAGAATAACATGAGACTGATCACCACATTGATAAAAAAAAATGTCTCGCTCTTTTTACAGTAAAATGCTTAGGGTCGCAAAGTAGGCATACGCTGAAAAGAGACGGTCTACTAACGTTACGTAGTTACAATCAAAGATCCTAAAGCGCTGCGAAGCAGCGCAAGATGGATTACTCTGCGAAAAAGCTGTAGTACGACATGGGCCCGTGTCGGCGCCATTCGGGCGTGCAAGTTCCCGGATGTTAGCAATTGTTTTGGATGATCATGGCTTCGTCGTCAACGTCAACATCACACTGTTCGGCAATTAATTGCTCTAACAGAAAGTGTAAATGCCCGGAGTTGTCCTTTTTTAGATTCCCCAAGAACAAGGAAAGGTGAGATATAGTTAAGTTAGACTAGTTAGAACTCTATAAGATGTAAGATTTGGGGGCAGATGACGGCCGAATAGTCTCTGACTCTCTCGTCTCGCACATCATAGGTCTACCACACAGTCACACATAGACATAGTCTATGCACAGAGATAGCTTCATCATGATCATTATTAATAATTTAATATTACTATTGATTGGTAATTCTGGGTTTTAGGGGCCTAAATTATTATAGGTTGCTAACTTCAGCGTGTGCGGTTTATTTCGTAAGATATAAGTAAGATGCTTAAGTAAGATCTATAGAAAAATAATTACGCTATTTGATCAGGTAGACCCTATCATCTAGAAATCTACATCATGCGCACGATATCTGCCATCTGCCGTGGCAAGCTTGAGTGAGGAGCTGTGTGGTGCGACAAGAAGAGAATAACGAAGAATTTCTCCCCAAAATAGTGAAAATTGTGACAATCCAGGAATTGAGGGACACTAACAGGTTAATTGATAAATGTATGGCTGATGCCTGTGAGAAGTGTCCTGTCAGGGCCAAGGTTTGATTTCAGGTATGTGGTGCAAAAGTACATTGTTCGTTTTTTCCAGTAATATGTGGTCCGTATAGCTCTCCATAGGACCACGTCATTAGTAGACTAACGCTAGATCTAACTTCCTACATGATGTAACGTTAAATTCACTAATGCATGAATGGTGTTTGCAATGATGATGATAGCTGAAGGTCACCAGATATGATGTGCTCATTGTGCTGGTCTTGTGAATTGTCTAGCGTTAGCCTATAGGCTTCTCACTTAGTGTCATAGTCTCATAGATATACATTTACTAGATCAAGTACATGTAGTTGCCAAAATTCAACACTAACCACCCTGAGCCTGTGTTATGCATCCAACTCTGCTCCAGTACCGGCAGTAGTCCCACATCATGGAGTGATTTATGTAGAATGCACAAATCACAACAAACTCGTAATGGTAATAATGTGAGACTGCCATAAATATAATTGGGCATAGAGTCTACCTACATGTATACCAACGTGGATGGGGCAAGTACTAGCCACACTGACCCAAACGCAAAGCATTCGGTTCTCGTCATGGCTTGGTACCCATAGTCGGTCTTAATGAGCTGAGGTGAACTTCTGTCATGGGATGACTCCAGACCCCCCACAAAAATCAGCAATAGACCTACTCACCAAAATGTTTCTGCTTATAGAAAAGATAGATTTTTAGCCAGAAGAATCAAATTTAGATCCAAGTTCAATAACAGGAAAAATTTATGTTCCTCGCATGTACTTTCGACTTGAATCAGCCTCTAGGCTCCACGGCGCTACCGTTGCACACTGAATAGATCACCGTTATGCTGTAATGCAAACATACCACTGCACCAGCGGGGCCGGGGCGCTGCCACAAAGTGGCAGCGTTTTTGGGGTAAGGCCCATAGGCTATAAGCCTAAACCGGATCCGCATAGCGTTTGTGCGAACAAGGGCATGAGCATATAACCCCGGGGGGGCCAGTCAAATATAATGCTGTACACATGCGTGACCAAATTATTTCCAGACACCCCCTAAACAAGTTTTTCTCTGTGCGCAAAATAACCCCCTAAACAAGTTTTTCGCGGGCTTCATGTACAAATTTTGGCCCCTAAACAAGTTGTCGCCAGAATATGACCCCTAAACAAGTTTTGTGTACTTGCTAACAATAAGCTTAAAAAGACAAAAGCTGGGAAAACATACCCTAAACAAGTTTGGCCAGTCTTAAAAAAAGCTTTGGAAAAAATACCCTAAATACGTTTGACCCTGTTCGACAATCTTTCAAAACCACCTTTTTTGGAAAATCGGTGTGTTTTGATACCTTAACGAGTGCACGCGCGGCCCCGCGTCTGAAAACTGAAAAAACACCCCTTTAAACGCGTTTTTTTGGTCACGCATGTGTACAGCAATACATTTGACTGGGCCCCCCGGGCATATTAACTGATTGACGGGAGTGTCAAACTTTATTTGTGAGAGTTAGCAGCCCTGTAGTGCAGTGTAGATGGAGTCTACAGTATTGACGTACTTGAACCTTGGATAATAATGATCAACATCAGTCTAGTCTGGTCTAGACCTGACTTTACTGCACTATCCTGCATGCTTAGCAAACTAGAAAATTTGTATAATTAAATTAAAAATTGTACTCTACCTACTGTACATGGCATAAAATTGTGGTAGATTACTGCCTTGGGCTTCCAAAACAGATGTTTCTTCTGATTGTTTTTTTTTTTTTTCTATTTTATTCTTTGTAGATTTCTGGAAATATTGCTCTCATGCATGACCCTTAACAGTCATATGATCTGGGCAAATAGATTCACAAAGGTTGACAACCCTTGAAATTATTGGTTCATAACAATTGGCCATGTTCTCATGTAATATGACTTTAGGCTGGGCCATGCAGGCTGTTAGTCTGTGACATCATAGTACATTTAGATCTATAGCTGTTCTGTATAGGAAAAATTTAAGCTTTGCCCATTGTAAAGTCAGGACAGGTGTGTCTGCACTCTTTATGCCTAAAGGCTGACTAGTGAAATAGACTTCAGTATAAATGAATGAAGTAGATCTCTGCCAAGTAGTGTTTTTAGTTGGTAGTCATATAACAGATCTCACAAAACTGTAACATATATTTCATTTAAGTCATAGGATCTGACACTGATTGCCGTATATATTTGTATGGTACACTAACCTGAACTCTGGTAATATCATTATCAGGTAAGTGACGAATTATAATTAATGGTTTTGGTTTGTTAAAAAAAAATGATACCAGTACGTGATCACCTGACAATGTAAGTTGGGTGAGAAATCAGAGTTAACACTTTTGAACTGCATGGAAAAGAAGTGCATTTATAAATAAACATTTTTAGCTGAGTAGGTATGGTTTTTTTTTTGTTCTTTAGGTCTGTAGTTAAAACCTTGCATTGAGTATACTTTGCCATTTTGAAGTGGTGAATTATTTATTGAACAAAAATATTTGTACATGTATGCACATGAACAGAAGCAGAAAGAATTTAAAGTTAAGAGGTTTACAAAAAATGAAAATTGCAAATTTTTTGGAGGTCTATAAATTTACAATGTAATGCTCATCATGCTAATGTTTCTGAGCATGTATTACATTTGTTTAATTTCACATTTTGGGAAGCATATACACCATTCTCTTTTTTTTCTGGGTTCTATTCTGTTTATGTCTTATCACACAGCAAGACAGTAAACAAAGTTGCCTAAAGGATTGAGGGAGTAAATTAAGTACTTGTCACTGAAGATTTATGTTTTATTGATCTTATTTGAAGAATGTGCATTGCCAGATATACTTTGTACCTGCACAAATATAAACTTGCTTCATAGTAAAAAGCACTGTAATTTAATCTTGTCTTGAAACTCTTAATTTCAGATGTCAACAGTGGGTCCAAAATACACGCCGCCAAGATCTCCTTCATCGTAGTGTATTGTACCTTTCGACCAACTGCCGACTCTGTTCTGATCACTTCCAGTTAAATCAATTCACCAATAAGCAAACCAAGAGCCGGCTGAAATGGAATGCCATCCCAACGCTCTTTCAAGTGCCCAATCCTCCAAAGAGTGTTGCTCCACGCAGGTCACTCAAAAGGAAGAGAGAAATCCCCCCATCTGCATCGAATCATGCAAAGAAGCAAAGAGGTAAGTGAGAAAGGTATATGCAGTGTAGTTGAATTCACTTACTGTAGTAGTCCTACGGCAAGTTTATGCTTTTACTATCTAATAAGTGAAGAAGTTACAAAAGTATAATGATCAGATTCTTGCCTGATTTGATGGATTATGTTGATAAAGCTTTGATAGTTTGATATTCTTAAGTCTCTCATGTTACCGAAAATGACCACAATAGTAGAACTTCACATTAAAGTTTAAAAAAATCTATTGAATAACATAAAATCTAAGTTAATCGGCTCTTTGAGTAACGTTGTCTTTAGACTTTTACTTATTCTAGATCGTAAAAGTCATAAAAGAAAGACGTAGAGCCTAGGCCCAGGTGTAACGTTACTATTTGTCTGGTATCATTTTCATGATGGGGCCCAGAGGGTGTTCTCAAATTAAAATTATATGTGCTAAATGTACATTAATTCTGGACAGAGTATTAGAAGAAAAGTGAACCTTTACTCTTTTTTTTTCATTCAGAAATAACAAATTTTCAAGCCAATTAATGCCTGACCAGAACTAAAAATTGTGTGTAGGCCTACATGTAAGTTGAAATTATTCCAGATGCATGCATGTATTTGGACATTTATGAGAATCGCATAGAGTGGCACCACTCTTGTACGTAAATTTATTTCCTGCCTGTGCATTGGATCATACAGTTTACAGACTAAGAGCATAATGATGTTCCTCAACTTTACAATTTCATAATAAATGCTTCCTTGGAGTCTAAGGTGAGATCTGACTTTCTGTTACATTTGCATGATGGCAACAGCATACTAAACAGATAACTATAATGCAATTCATTCACGCACATGTTTATAAAATTTGAAGAAACTAGTACCTAAAATTTTGGCAATATGAAGTTTTATGTAGATCTATAACTAAGATCTCTTGTTTTTCATTTTTATCTGGCCAGATGTGGATTGTGGGATGCCTAGTAGACCCAAAATTGAGTACCAATTTTCATGCTCAAATAATAAAACAGAAGGGAAGACATTAAAACTTGAAAAAAAAATCATCTGATAAATCTGGACCCTATTGTAGCTGATTTTAATTGTGAAATTCACTCTCGGGCTTACATTAATACATGATTCCCGAAAAGAGTTAACTCTACATGGATTTTCTTTGGTGTTACAAGTAATAAAAAAAATGTGTTGTTCAGTGAAGTTAAACTGAAAGCCCAAGTGTTGTTTTGGTTAATCAGACAACTATTTCGTCAGTCTTTCACAGACTATTCCATTGTCACTCCAGACATCACAAAAACAAACCCCAGCAAACCCACTAAATATTGTTATATGACAAATTATAATGTTTGAATTATAGGAGATCATGTACATGTAGCAGTATACATAACTTATGAGAAATGTTGGGGTCCCATCCTCCCCCTCCCCTCCCTCCCCCTTCCCCAGGGGCTCCGACATTTAACATGTTGAGTAATTTCTAAAACATTGGGAGAGTTTAAGAGAGAGCACTTTTCAGGGGATTGATACATGTAGATCATATACACCATGGTGTATCTAAGAAGAACATAATTGCAAAGAATTTCATTGTTTTACCAGTTACCAAAACTATATTTTGGCTTTGAAGCAACGCCTGAAAAAAAATCAAAATTTATTGTTCCATTGTTAGAAGTAAAGGCTTTATTTGACTTTTCATTTTGTTGATTGTTTTTATTGATTTCATTTACTTTTGTACTTTATAAGTTTGTATGAGTCTCACATTCATTTTTGATTAATGTGATAATATTTTCTTTGTTGTGTTTTCATGTCAGTTCATGTCAGTTTCAGAAATATCTACAATCGGATGATCTGTTCAATTATTCAAACAAGTTATTTCCACTACTCAAGAAGAAAATCTTGGTAATTTAACTATACAGTCACCACTTTCATGATCTTGGCAGCATGTATGAAGAATCTTGTGCTGTCAATTTCATGACGATGGTGAATCTGCGGCACCACCCAAAATCAGTAGACAAGAATCCGGGCACTTGACTGGAGATTGGTTTGTATAATAACTGGAGTGTGGATAAAGTTAAAATGAAAATTGTTTGTTTCAAGAGTGTAAGTTATAGGATACTTCACAAGTTTTCTGTGTCATTTGTCCATTAAAAGACCTGTGAAAATGATGAATGCCCAGTAACAAATGATAATTCATTTTCTTACTCAGTAACATTGTCTGATGATTGTATTGTTTTATCAAATATTCATTCAAAAGTCACACCTGCCAACTGATCCTATTTTCCACGGAAAGTCCCTATTTTTGGCAAAAGAAAAAACGCTTTTTACCCATTGTTTGAATTGTGTCCCTATTTTTGCAAATATTCGTCTGTAGTAATGTATAGGATATTGAGGAATGTCCCTATTTTTCAAATGCTTTACCCCATTTTGTCCCTATATTTTAGATTTCAGGGTTGGCAGGTATGAAACGTATTCAGAAAGACTTTTGTAGGTGATAGGAAAGCACTTTCATTTTAAGTCCACTTGTCTTTTTATTTGATGTTATTTTGGAATCATTGTCAATTTATGATTTATGCTTGTTTGATTGATGTGTTTGCTGAAATGTAGCGCAGGAATGTTTTTGATGTACACTCTCTTCTACACATTTATCCCCACTCCACCCCCCCCCCCACCTCAAGAATTCACTGAGAATATTTTTATTATGATATGTAAACAGCATGCAAATATCAAAATTTAATCTTTATTGTAATTGATTTATTCAAAAAGTTTATTAACTTGCCCATGCTATACAAGAATGATGATAATACCAATATTACATTATACAGTACATGTATATGAAATAATTATTATAACTAGATGATATGTGAATATCATCGGAACATGTTTTCCTGTATTTATATTCCTGGTTTTTTTTTTACTTCACTACTCCAGTCATGAAGAACACCAATGCAGTGCAGAATGATCACCCGTATTGCCTTCCAACCAGTCAATGGCCAGAAAACAAACCAGACACATCCAATACAGCAGATCAAGTGACATCCGATGGAGGCAAAAAAAGAACACTCAAAAAAGAACGACAACGCACCTTCCGCCTGAGGAAAAAAGTTCACACTCTGAAGCAGTCAATGGAGAGGTTAGCGAAAGAGAGCAACACTATAAATGATTTAATAAAAAATGTAGGCCAATATCTGGAAGAACCAGCTCTTTCTTTCTTTGCATCACAATTACGAAACACATCAAGACGTCGGCGAGCAAGAGGGAGACGCTGGAGTTACTGCGATAAGGTTATCGCCTTGTCTTTGTACCACCAAAGTCCGCGAGCTTACAAGTTCTGTCAACGTATTTTCACACTGCCGTCCATTGCATCCCTGCGCAGATGGTTAGGTAACATGGAGGTGAAGCCTGGTTATTCTGCACAAATCTTTGATCTCTTGCGAGATAGAGTCAGCAAAATGACAGAAAGAGATAAAATCTGTGTAGTGTCTTTTGATGAGATGAGTTTACGCACCTCCCTTACATACAACATCAGCGAGGATTGCATAGAAGGGTTTGAGGATTACGGATCCTTGGGGAAGACAAAGAACGCCGCCAACCATGCTCTTGTCTTCATGGTTCGAGGATTGCTGGGTAATTGGAAGCAGCCTGTAGGCTACTTCCTGTCTAAAGATGCAGCAAACGCTAATAAACTGGAGCCACTGCTGAAAGAATGCATCCAAAGGTTGAAGGATATCGGGCTGCAGCCAAAAGTAGTCGTCTGTGATCAAGGGTCGAGTAATGTCAAACTCTACAGCAAGCTTGGTGTGACGGAGAATGATCCTTATTTCAATCATGAGGGAAGTAAAATATATTGTATGCATGACCCCCCACATCTATTGAAAAACACTAGGTCAAATCTGGAGAGATATGTCTTTGAAGTGGATAAGGAAGATGGTGGCAAGAAACATGTCCGATGGGTGTATATTCGCAACTTCTATGAACATGATGCACAATTGCCCATCAGAAAAGCTCCTAAGCTAACTAAAGGGCATTTCATGCTGAATAGTTTCTCCAAGATGAGAGTTAACAAAGCTGCACAGGTACTGAGTCATACAGTAGCAGCAGGGATTTACACCTATTCAGCGCTTGGAAGATTGCCGGGTGAGGCAGTCCACACAGCTGAATTCATCGATATGATTGATAACCTGTTTGACTCATTCAACAGTAGATTCATGAAGGATACCAAGAAACTGAAGAGGCCCATCTCACACAATTCTGCACACGAATCATTCTTCCAGACTTGCCTACCTGTACTCCAAAGCTTGAAAGTGCTGGGATCCAGAAATGTATTGTTTGTCAAAGGATGGAAATTAGCCATTTCATGTGTGTCCCAGCTGTGGCGAGATTTGAAGGAAAATGCAGGCCTTCGTTTCCTATTTACTTCTCGTCTTAATCAGGACATTGTGGAAAATCTGTTCTCCACCATTCGTCGAAAAGGTGGATTTCGGTACAATCCATCGGCCAAAGAGTTTCGGTGTGGACTTCGCCTGGTCATGGTAGCCCAGCTGTTAAAGCCAGCTGTGAATGCCAACTGTTCTCCAGATACAGATCAATTCATGGTGACACTGCAAGCTTTGATGAATAAAAGAAGAAGGAAATCACCCATGCCGGTCTCCCATGCCAAGACTTCAAAGCCATCTAATGCCGCATTCAATACCTACACTACATTGGATCTTCCTCAACAGAATACACTGGCATACATCGCAGGCTACATCTGTCGCAGAGTTCTTAATGGACATGAGATGGATTCAAAGTGTCAAACATGCAGAGATGTGCTGATACAGTCTCAGGCTAGATTAGATGATCCTACCCTCTTGTTCATTCACCATAAAGCCTATGACACATCTACATCAGACTTCGGTGGATTGATGGTACCTTCAGAATATTTCTTGGCATTCTGCGAGGTGTGTGAGCGAGTCTTTCGTGCTGAGTTTGATGGTGTCAAAATGACCAGACCAAACATCTCCTATCTTCTGAACCAAGCAATTCAAAACACTCAGGAATACAAGGATCTGAACTTGTGCAGTGATAGAATCAAAGCTCAAATTGTGTCAATCTTTGTGAGTGTTCGCATACACTATGGGCTGAAATTCAAGAACAGAGATCTGCATGGTTTGACCGTAAAGAGGAAATGTCGCAAAGTTAAAAAAGTAAGTCACAAGTAAAGCAATGATTGCATTGAAGTGCGCTAGGACATTCCACGTATGAGTCAACTGGTATTTCAATAAGTGTGTCTTTGTGCTACATTATATACCTACAGGATGTAACAGCTTCAAATGTTTCTGCCGTCCATATAATCCTTTCATGGTATGATTTTATTGATTAAACTTCCTTTTCAGAAAAAGGGAGTAATTATTGGCATATTCTGAATACTTTTGAAGCGATGGTAAAGGTATTGATTGGAATAAATCTTACTTATCTTACAGAAAACAAACATTTGAAATGGATGATAGTCTAATAAGTACAAGATGTTGTTTTGTGTCAGCCCCCTACAATTTATATTTTACCGTATATAAGTAGACCCCTTTGCAGATTTTACAAATTACTTTTTGGCTATCACTTGTCACTGCTATGCAGGTAACACACAAATAGATTTGTCATTCCATCTTATCACACCAAATGAATGCTACTGTATGAGTAGAAGCATGTATTGAATACATTAGAGTTTAGATGTTACAAAGCAAAATTGATGTAGCGAATGATAAAAAAACTGAGCGTTTAGTCATTGGAACTCAAATTCAAGTCAAATGGTATACAATGAAGTTTCATTATAAAGAACACTGATATTACAAAATTTTATTATACAGAAGTAATATCTCTGGTCCCATATCTTGGATTTCCTTTGTATTATATTGTTTTTGCAACCGTGATATAAAGAAATTTAGTTATAAAGAAAAACTTTCATGGGTCCCAAGGACTTCGTTAGAACGAGATTGCATTGTGTCAGTAGATGCCACTATCATTAAACCATCGACAGTGTAAGAAATTCAGGAGTCATCTTTGATACTAACTTGAACATGGATTGAGTGATTGATAAATCTGAAATGCATTTGTAGATACATGTATTTCAATCAAGATAGCATGAAAACTGTCAGATGTCAAGGAATGCATTACCAGTGAATTAGACTACAGTAGCGGTATAATTTATAGATTACCAGATTCACAGATAGTGAAGGTTCAAAATACATACTACATGTATGTAAGATAGATTTGCAATCTACCCAGATTGTCACATTTCTCACCTTTTTGGAAGAAATTGCAGTGGTTGCTCATACACCATAAAATCATGATGTGGCTCACAGTTACATTACTGAGTTATTGAATTTTAAGTCTCAAACCCATGGTCATAATCTCTGATTTATTAATACAATTATGTAAATATTGCAAGTATTAAAACAAAAGTGACACTACACCAGTATACGCGACCAATCTTTTTTGTGCAGCCCCTACATTACTTACGGAGTGAATTAAAAGTGAAAACTCACTTGTTTTAAACACGGGCTTATTTTGTATTATTTTGCGAGAATTGTGTAGTAATACTAATATAACATTTAGAAGCTCTTGCAGCACAGTATAATAAACGTAGTAACTGCATTCGATAAATGATGTTATTACTATTTAATTACTGTCAGCAGTGAAATAACCACTACTTTTCATTACTTTAAAGCCACTGGCTAACATTTACCACAGTTAAAAAATCTGAGCTACATGATTCCCCATGCTACCAGTGTCTTTGATAAGGTCTAAAAATGAAGCCCTGAATAAAAATTGTGTTTCAAAATGATTATTTTAGTGCTCTAAAAAAGTGAAAATTGCAAGTTGACCACATTCACCTGCCCATTTCCTCCCATAGACTTAACTGTGTGTAGATCTAGGCTATTTTCTACTCACCCCGAGTATTAATTGTTTATTCATTCATATCTTGCCAGTGGCAGCATAAATTTCCAAACTTTTATGTTTTAGGATGTTAATTTGTCCATTCAAACACTACTAAGTAGCTCAGATTTCAAAGTTTGACAATGTTTTAAATTGAAGCTCCACAATGTTAGCCTATCACTTTAAATGCATCTCAGCAATGATGTCGGGTGAAGCAATGTCTGATATATTTATTTTACATGTAAAATGAATTTCTTATACATGTGTATCTTTTGATTGTAAGTGCCAATATGTAGGCAGCAACAAAAGATGAGTTTCTATGCAGAAACAGGAAATAATGTGGCGAAAGTTAATGAGTTTTAATCCCGAAAGTGGGCATTCAATTATAAAAATCAATGAATAAATCAACATTTTTTTGTGTGTGTGGTTTTACATTAGGACATAGTACTTTGTCAGGGTAACACCATCACATCACATCGCTGCATGGAACATGAAGTCGATGAACTAAAATGTGGTTTTTTACCTTTTAGACCTCTCCACTTGTAGTCTTGGTCTTAGTTCATGCAAGCAAGGTTACCCATATACATTATACAGAGAATGAACAGCTGTATTTGTTCAGATTGTTCCTTTATTCACAGCTTAATCGTTGAACAAACGTAAATTGTAAATAGTTCCACAGGAGTAATTGGGACAGTTTTCGTCTTTTGCTGGAAGTTTGTACAGTAAACTGTAATGGTATTACATTTGACCAGCTATGCTTTGAGCTGGAAGTTTGTACAGTTACATGTACCTGTAAATAGTACCACATAAGACCAGCCTTGCCTTTTGCTGGAAGATTGTACAGTTATAATGGTGGGCTTATAAATCTTTCAAGCATTTTGAAAATTTATGTGAAGGGCTGATTAGAATTAAAATGAATTGTATACATGTAATGTTAAGGAGTTCATATGCCTCAACCAGAAAAAAATACATAAGTGAATAATTACAATCAGCTATTTTACATTGTCCATTTGTAATGATGGCTGTCAAACATGAAGAGTATTCAGCTCAATACCTGGTACATGTATGTATTGACAATAGATACCAGGCTCCCTGTTTAGATCATTTGCAAGGAGGGCCTGATATACGTGTGTTCATCTATCCATTTTGCTTACTTTTGAAATCAGTTTATGTCTTGTCAATGATTGAATTTGATTTAACCCAATCACAAGTATCTTTTTTTGGGGGGGGGGAGGGGGGGGTGGGTCAAATAGAAATCCACTCCCTTGTTCTCCCAATCAGTTAGGGTGTAGAAACACTGGTTTCATATTTGTTATGGATATAACAAATTTTAAGGATCAATAATACTGGTACACGTTTCGAGGTTAAAGATCAGGGTCAAAGTTCAGGTTAGGTCATGTGTAGCTAAGTGATATGCCATAGTGCCAAATGGCTTTTGACACTTTCTGTATTAATTTTGTAGAAATAATATTTCTAACAGATGATAATCTCTTTTTTTGTGTGTGCATGATGTCTTTCACAAGTGTAAATAGTTCTTGCAATTTGCAAGCACAATTTTGTTGCTATATAAGGGTGCACCAAATATTTTGCAAATTAGATAAATATATGTTTCGTTATACATATGTATAGCATAAATGTATATAAATTTGTTGTTGTTGATCAGTGGCAAGTCCCTGGACGAGTTTAGATTTGTATTGGCAATAAGGATATTTCTTGTAAGATGTGAGCATTTTATTAGCATAGTTGAGGCGGGGTTATATTGGAAAGCCTCAAGCATGTTGTTTGGTGGATATGTTAATCAAAATGATTCAACTTTTAATTACAGAGGACATTATGTACTTAAACCATGAACATACATGTACTTCTCGACTTGGTAGACCCTCGTTTTAAAGCGTTTTAAAGAATGTTGTTGTTACAAACGTGATCTGTTTTGTTGATTTATTCTGCAGGCTTCAGTCTTCTGTAAAAAAAGAAATAAGTAGCGTATACAGTCACAAGTAAAAGTTAGCTTTTCCAGCCAGGAACTTGCAACAATGAGGTTTCACTGACAAAGGAAAGCAAACCATTTGACTTATGGAAAATTACTTGTTCTCTTATACTTATGCTGTAACGTGAAGCATGAATACACAGATAGCATTAAAACTGCTGTGAGTTTGAGAATATACTTACATTAATTTTGTTGTTGCATGTCTTTATGTCTGAGTTTAAGAATGATGATATAAATGTGTATTAGCAAGTGTGCAGATGATTGTCGGTGTGGAGGGGAGACATGGGAGAAGATGAGAATTTCATACTTTTTGAGCATATATCTTCTAACATGTTAAAATAACAATAAGACTAAAACTTAAAGGCAGTTACATGCCTAAAAATTAACACTATGTTAATACAATGGCATTTAGAAGAAAATGTCATCTGGGAACCTTTAGCAAAATAGAGGAGCTGGAAACTCAGTTTTTGTGGAATTACAGTGACCTTAGACTCTGATTTGATTTTTTTTTCTCGCAAGAAAAAAAATCCTACCAAAGAAAGTACACTAAACGGCTATTGTTTTTC
The DNA here is from genome assembly GCA_001188425.1 of Eucidaris tribuloides. Lineage (NCBI taxonomy): Eukaryota > Metazoa > Echinodermata > Echinoidea > Cidaroida > Cidaridae > Eucidaris > Eucidaris tribuloides. The sequence goes on from JZLH01S0338865.1 coordinate 16,689, forward strand.
TTTCGCATTTTTCAAATTCTAGGTAATAAGTGATTCACAAATTTCACAGACATGCCTTTCATCAATAGCCTAACGGCATGTGTTATCTTTTCCTGGTCTGTGGGGATTTTTGCAAATTAGATCCACTGTCTTTAAAAATATGTATATATATATAATGTTTTAAGATCACAGGTGTAAATAAGTATGGGCCTGGATGTGTGAGAGCAAGGAGTGAAAAATACATGTTCACTCCAAATTCACTCTGCCTCTAAATTCACATCTTGAGAGTGGACATTTTCATTCATTTTATGTAGGGCCTATTCTTTATATCGTTTTATGAAATTTTACATTTCATCAAACCAAATATAGGCCCTAAGCCGAAGTAGCTAGGCCCTATGGCATATCAAATGTTCTGACATAAAAAAACATATCTGTAGCCATTTTGAATGGCGGAGAAGTTATACCAGGTCAGGTATTGCCCATTTGCCCAAATTGAACAAGGAAAAATTATAAATCAAAATATACAGTAGAGCGTGCAGCAGCATGATACGTGAAATTCCAATACCAGTAGAGATGCACGGCAAAAACAAACATCATAACCCAATAGGGGTTTAAATATGCCCCCTTCCTCCATCCCTTTGTTGAAGCTTGAATTTTGCCCAGGCATGATTGACCTGAAAATCAGACATAATTCCCCCCTACAAAATGATGTTTTTTTTTATTATTTCCCTCAATGCCCCCATACATGACACACCCCCAAAAGGGAGAGCGGAGCCCTTGCAAATTTCCAGGGAGCTTGGAACCATCTCCCACCTCCCTGTTTTAACACACACCCAATACGCGCGCAGTGCATGCAGCCAGCGCGCGGTTTTGTTGCACGCCCAAATGGCGGCGGCTTCGCCCCATAGCGTACTACACTTTTTTGTGTGCAAATACGCGAGAGTAAGCCATCTTGCGCTGCTTCGCAGCGCTTTAGGATCTTTGGTTACAATGCATGCAATGCCGTTACTAGCACTGGAGTGTATGTCCGCACTAGCTGGCAGTAACTGTCTATTTATTATCAAAAATCACGATAAATGTCTTACCATCTCTTTCAAAGTCGCCATAACTCTCACCTAAAGACATTATTTTCTTCATCCCTTCAACAACCACACGAACAATTATGATGGTCTCTGTAGATTGACTGGATTTGATCAAAGATTCTGAATCTCAAGCTGCTTGACAGAAAATGGCGAATTTCGACGTGGCGCGCATATGTTCCAACTTTCAACCAATCATGAAGCTGAATTCCTTGCGCATGCGCATTCTAACTATTCTAACACCGGTCTTGGTGTTAACACCGATGAACGGTCTGAAAACCGCTTCGGAAATGACACCCGTTGGTGTAATTCCTACACCAAAAGTAACACCACAATGCTTAACACCAGTTGGTGTTGTACATTCAACACCCACTGGTGTTAATCTACCATCAAAAGTAACACCACAATGCTCAACACCATCTTGGTGTTGTACATTCAACACCCTCTGGTGTTAATTTAACACCAAGAGTAACACCCACATGTGTAACACCAGCTTGGTGTTGCACTTTTAACACCGGCGTTTTTGCAGTGCCAGCCCCCCAGACCCCCCCCCCCCCCCCGCCCCCCACCCAGTACTCCAGTGCCAATTACACTCTGCACTGTGGGCAGTTTGGTGGGTGGTTGAAAATATTTACAGTGGGAAGTCTATTTGTGGAGTAATTCAACTAAGCAGCAGGTAGTTATAGCACAGTCAATTTGTGTATACAGTGTACATGTAAAACAGCATAAACAATGCAAATTTAGTTTTTGGCCGGGGTGGGGTTTTTTTTACGAGCTATGAAAACTTCCTATACAAAATATCTTTCAAATGATCCAATGCACCATCCCTGAAGTGGACGTAATCGAATTCCAAAATTTTTGATTTTACCCCTTCTAAGCCCCCATCCTACTACAGAAACCAACAATTTAATCCTCTTTAATTTACAACATATCATGGACTTAAAATCGTGAATAAGCTAAAGGCACTTGTGTAATATATTTCTGTCGTAATTAAAAATGAGTAAAAACTAAGAAAAAAAAACCCTCAAAAAATGACTGGGCAGAAAGACGTAAACAAAACAAACAAGGTCTACATAATAAGTACGAAAATAGACACAATCATCGGTTCAATCTATAACGTTACGAATCTGATCTTCCCAGGAAATTCCACTTGAATGAAAAACGCGGAAATCACAAAACTTCACATCAATAGTACAATTGAAATAAACTGAAGTATATTTATAAGAATATTTTGAATCTCTGATCGTTAAATGGACATTCAACAAGAGCCGCGTATATTCATTTTGACAAAATTAGCATTCAAAATCATTTTTCCTTGAAAAATAGGGGGATGATTTTGCACGCCATTCCTCCCTCGGCCAAAGTGGGGGATATATCCTGCATGATTGCATCCGCTGAGGATTTACATCGGTGCCCATTGCAAACGTCCCTAGTTAGACTGCACCCCGTTAGGAGCAGAAGACAGTTGTTTAGGGGATCAGAAATACGAATGTACTAAGTGAATAAAGGTAAAACGACGACGACTATGATAGTAATAATGATAATGATAATGATAATAATAATAATATCAGTAATAATTATAAATATAATGACGACGATGATAATAATAATAATAATAATAATAATAATAATAATAATAATAATAATAATAATAATAATAATAATAATAATAATAATAATAAACGATTTAATTTTTTCGTAGAACCGTGGGGATGATTGAACATGTCATCCCCACCTTGTGAGCTGGGGGGATGCATACCCCCCATCCTCCCGTTGTCTATGCCCTACACACACACACACACACACACACACACACACACACACACACACACACACACACACACACACACACACACACACACACACACACACACACACACACACACACACACACACACACACACACACACTACGAACACACAACACACACA
>JZLH01S0338865.1:21239-45477 GCA_001188425.1 Eucidaris tribuloides
CCCCAAGACGAGATTCTGTGCATTTTTTTGAAATCCTAGTGATTTCTGAATCTTCAGATATTAGCAGGCAAGTACTTTTTAAGTATCATAGGGCATGATAACGTTTTGCTGTATTATGGAAGGGTTGCAAATGAGATCCCCTACCTTTAAATCTCACTTCTTTGTCGACTTCAGTAATTAACCTAGTCGTTATGCAGTTTGTTTCTTTTGACAAAGAAGGTCCGTGATTTTTTTTTTTTCCTGAACCAAATGGAGGACTCTAAAGCAATGGGAACAACATATTATAATTAGAAGGAGAGGGTATACAATTCACTTTGTTTGCAAATCTACAGTTGTCTGAGCCACAAGTAATGGGGATATAATGAAAAAAAAGTAGTATAATACATTAAAAATCACTCATTGGTACATGACAGATTCCCATTGAAAAACTTCTTGCGATGCCCTGCTTATGCTTTCAGTATGCTTTGAAAGTTTCCACGAAAGATGACTCGCAGATGGATAACTAGGGAGCTCATTCCAAAGTTTAGGTGCAATGAAAGAGTGAGCATGATCTCGTAGATTTTATTGATAATGGCTCCATTTACTTTGTAGATGTGCATTTCAACTTACAGTGAAGATCAGTGAAGGCAATGGCGTCTTTCTCCTTATGCTGATCATGGCGATGGCTTCTGGTAATGTCCGATACGTGCACCAACAAAGTAGATCTATAAAAGGGAATGGCGAGATAAAGTGGTCTCAATTTACAATACAATACTCCAGAATCAAGTATACTGCTTAACGTTTGTGTCTGTGAAAATTCATGGTCATCACATTCCTCTTTGTTTGTACGATTATCAGAGAATACTGTTATGGTGAAATTTGTTGTGTAGTTTTTCTATGGGATCAATTTCCTATCTAGGCTGGAGACTAATTCAATACTGGTAAATCATGCTTCTTTCTCCTCAAGTAGACAATTTCAAGACAAATCCTTCCAGCCAGAATAAATGCTATAGGGAGTGTAAATATTGGTATAGTGTTTCAACTCATTTGTTCTTGAGGCACTTTTTTAAAAAACTTCTCCCAATTATGTCACTGCTATTTAAGGCAGGAATCTCATTTGCACATTTCGCAAGCATAGTAAACACCACTCATGCCCTGCAGCTATTTATGAAGGAAATGTCTGTGAAATTTGAAAATCAGTTACTACCGAGAATTTGGAAATGCCCCAAACCAATTGTCATTTAAGTGTTGTTCGCTACGCTAAAAATTTTTGTCTCTACGAGACAAAAATTCAAATCAAAGGCTAACGTCACTAAAACCCGAGTGTCTTCCTCCTTACTTAGCTAAAGGTTCTTAGATGGTATTTTCTTCTGTATACTAGTGTCTTATCACAATGTTAATTTGTAGGCATGCAAAAGAGATCCCCTGCCTTTAAACTATGAATTACCACCACCCTGCATAACATACCTGGACCCCGTAAGAGAAGGCCGTTGACCCTCCAAAGGTCGAGAGGGCCACAGACAACGGGCATGATCCATGAATCATCCAAGCAACTTATCTCCGAAAGTCTGTTGAGAAACAAAATGGAATTACTCATCATTTCACTTTTCATTCATGTATATCATCATTACACCTATTACGTCTTACTTTTCTTTTTCTTCCTCTTCTTTTCCTCCCCCTCCCTCCCATCCTCTTCTCCTCCTCCTCCTTCTCCTTCTCCTTCTTCTTTTTCTTCTTCTTCTCCTCCTCCTCCTCCTCCTCTTCCTCCTCCTCTTCTCTTCTTCTTCTCTTCTTCTTCTTCTTCTCTTCTCCTCTTCCTCCTCTTACTCCTTTGTAGAACTGAAAGTGAGTAAAACTTGGTTTTGCCTATAGGAAGTCTTGGCTCTTGGGTTCACAAATGAGATTACGATTAGGGTTAGGAGATAGTTCAAGTTGCAGGATTGGGATTGAGGTGAGGTCGGGTTGGTGTTTTCCGTTGTCATCATTTTAGATTAGGGTAAATGATATTCATAGTCATTAGTCAACGTGGCTCACAGAAAGAAATGACCTAAAAAAAAAAAGATCGGTCGTAATATACTCATTTATTAAAATAACCTTCATCTTTCACAAGATTTTGAAGATGGATTTCATCGAAGACATGCATTTCAGCTAAACATCCAAAATGTCTTCACAAGATTCAATGTGATTACAAACAAAATTTCTGCAAATAGTGAAGCTCAAATGTGTAAAACTGAGCATTGATTGCACTCGTTTAAATTCAAGCAAGCCAAATTTCTTGTCCATGATACGACAGGCATCCAACTGATTGACATGAACGGCATCTACCAGAATGATATTACAGGCATCCATGTGTACATACCACCGCCACAGCATCTGTGCTTAGGAGTTCTTCTCGTGACATTGCCGTAAAGTACGCCACGTTGGCCATGACATAGATGAACATTACCAAGGGAACGGCGATAATAATGGCACGGGGCAGATTTCTGTCGATTAGGGGTTTGAGGAAGGAAGAGCAAAACAATTAACAAAAGAAAAGCAAAAATGGAAGGGCTATAATACATACAAGATTACATTTCATGTGATTCTATTATCCCCCATTTATAAACCAGCACATCAACGATGTGTCGCTCATCCGGCATTCGGAAATGAAATTCATGTAATCAAAATCGGTCGACAAATGCAGGAGAAGAGGCGTTTTTAGTGGTTTATGAATAAATTTTGCATGAATTAGAATAACTAATTTTCTAGAGAAAATATCAAAATTCCATGTAGAAAGTCTATGTACCTCATGTAGCTCTACGACATAACACTAGGAAATAATTTAAAATCGATCAACATATGGAGAAAAACATTATTTGAGATTTTTAAATGAATTTCTCACAAATTAGCATAAATATATATATTTTTTTAAAATTCAAAATTTTGTGAAGTTCAATGTACCTAATGTAGCTCTGCCACATGAAATAAAAAAAAAAGAAACAAACATACAAGATTCTTAGACAAATAAAGGAGAAGCATTTTTTTGTGTCTTTAGAAACATGCTAGGCCAAGAGCATTAGTTTTAACCTGGACATTTCTGGTAACAAGCTGATTTTTTCAGGATAGGTCCAGGAATATGTCTAGAATAACATACTAAAAGTCCTCATGAATCCTCCTTGAGGGTTTTCCGCAATCCAAGATGGCCGCCATTTCCTGTTTTTCTCATGCCTTTGCGAGTAGGTATCTGCTTTGAGACACGTGGAATCCATTGAAATACTTATTCTGAGATTTTGAAATACACAAGAACCAATTTAACTGCTTAAACTCTTTTTGAAATTCAAAATGGCGCCCAAAATGGCCGCCATTTCCTGTTTTTCCTGTAACTTTGCAAGTAGTTATCACTAATACACACTTCAAATGTCTAAATATATGTTTTGAGACACGTGGAATCCATTGAAATACTTATTCAGTTATTTTGAAACACAGAAAAACCAATTAAACGGCTTGACTTCTTTCAGAAATCCAAAATGGGCCCAAAATGGCCACATTTCTTTTTTTTTCAAAACTTTTCAAGTAGTCCATAATACACACATTAAATGTCAAAACATATGTTTCGAGACACGAGGATGTGATCAATAAAATATTTATTTCGAGATTTTGAAACACACAAGAACCAATAAAACACTTAAGCTCTTCACGCAATCCAAATAGCACCCCAAATGGCCGCCATTCTGCACTATCAAAACAAGTCTGTTGACAGACAAGTTAGTAATACAAAGCACATTTTAAGCCTGTTTCAGGATACAAGGTAATTCAAAACATAATACAGTTAGAGATGTAAACACTCAGAAGTTCCAGTTGAATCTTAACCTTAAACGTGCATAGTCTTAGTTGCATCAGTCATCATCATTATCATCATTGAATGATGTATCGTCAATGTTAATGTCCTCTGAAGATGGGGTAATATCATCATTATTTGCATCTATTATTGTTAGTGCTGTATTGTTGCAATTGAGACCACTGTATTTAATGAACAGCGAGGTACAAAAGAGTCCAAGTTTTTCTGGCATCTAACAGTGGTCAGAAGCTTCTGCAACCATCTGGTTTGCACCACTTGCTACCCCCTGTTTAGGCAAAGCTGTCGGTAGCAAGAGCAATGTCGTCTTTATACAGTGTAAGAGTTCCATCCTGAAATTGCAAGCACCATTAAGCGTTACACATGCTATTCTTGGACTGTAAGATAGTGCAGTATGAATGTTGCTTAGCTACAGCACTAGTTCGAGGTAGACTAGCTTCCATGAACCCAGAAAACTGTGAACCAATTGCCCCTTGTATGCGATGTGACGGCAGTCATCAAGAGATTCTAAACTGCTTGCTCCATAAAGCTAATAATGAAGGCTTCTCTAGCCCTTTACCTAGTCGTGGTGCGTCCACTGTTTTTGAAGATATGCAGCAATTCGTACTCTCGGTTCTTGTGTAGGCCAACCATATGAAGCTTTACGCTTGCCCTGATGAAGATTGTAGAGACGGTGTCACATCCTGTCACACATGAAGAAACATCAAGTGATTTCCAGTGTTCCATGCCATGCTGAAATTCATGAATGTTGAAGACTGTGACAGGATTACTGCGGCATAGCACGCACATAATGCGAAGTGGTTGCCCGACCAACTACCATGACCAGTAGGTATGTTTCCGTACCAACGACATAAATGCACTATACTCTGTACTGCTAGTGCTGTATAGAGACAATCAGGCTGATTGCGTCTGCTTCTGCCTGCTTGACACATCTTATTGTTGCTGTTGCTATTAGAAAACTGCTTGGGTCGTAGTGATTGGCATAGTATCTCCAATCATGATGTCACTAGAGCTACACTTCTGGCTCTTTGCCTCAGTCAGCTACCTTGGTCAAATTTGCACTTCTATATCCATCGAACACCGCCGTCGAAATAGCTCCATAATGTTTAAGGATGTACGAAATTTTGACTGACCAACATCAGCATAGGTTTGACAATTGTGGAATATAACTGATCACTGTAGGGACCACCATCTAAAACAAGAGACATTTTCTGACAGTTGGATTGCTTGGTAAACGATTTTTAGCAGGATGAGAACTGTTTGTCTTCTGGCTTCGGCATCAACCGCCCTTTGAAAAGGAAAGTGACCGAGGGACAACTCATACGCAAAGAATGATTCCATTTTAGCACAGTTATTCGACATTATATTTCATACATCCTTAAACATTATGGAGCTTATTCGATGATGATGTTTAGTTGAAATAGAAGTGCAACTTGACAAAGGTAGCTGAGCAGAGGCAAAGAGCCTAGAAGTGTACGTCTAGTGACATAATACTGAAATAAATGCAACTTCCACGACCAAGCAGCTTTCGTAAGCCAACAGCAACAATAAGATGACGACTTAATACACTCGTAACTCTATATGTGACACTCGACATGTACATGTAAAATGCTCATAGTGATATATGTGTCAAGCAGACGCCGACAGCCTGATATCTCCACAGCACTAGCAGTAGACATGTTTCTTCATGCTTCATGGCAGGATGTGACACTGTTTCTACAATCTATCGTCAGGCAAGTGTAAAACTTTAATATGTACACAAGAACGGACTATGACTTGATGGAAACCTTCACTGGTGGAAGCACCCATGACGAGGTAAAAAGGGCTGAGACGCTTCATTTTTAAGCTTTATAGAGCCAGCAGTTTAGAATCTCTTGATGACTACCATCACATCGCATACAAAGGAGCAATCAGTCACAGTTCTCTGGTTCATCCTTCCAGCTTGAAAGTCTACCCCAACTAGTGCATATCCAACAACATTCATACTGCACCTATCTTACAGTCCAAAATGATGCATAAATCATTTACCTTCGACTGAATGAGGCTGGCGTTTCAGGAGGAACTCTTATAACTGTATACAAACAGACATTGCTGTTGCACCCGACACTTTCCTGAAGATGGTAGCATGTGGGTACAAACCAGTTGCAAGAAACTTCGACTCTTGTGTACCTGGGTGTACAGTAAATACATTGTCTCAATTGGAACAATATTACCCCATCTACAGAGGACATTAGCATTGAAGATACATGATGATGGATGATGATGATATGATGATGATGATGATGATTGATGATGATGATGATGATGATGATGATGATGAATATATGACTAATGTAACTAAGTCATCATCATCGTCGTCGTTTAAGGTAAAGATTCAACAGGAACTCTGATTTTTATATCGCTTACTTATTATGTTTTGCATTATGTTGTACCTCACGGAAAGGCTCAAGTGTTTGGATCTAACAGTATCCATTGTTTGTTGTTTTTTGTCTCAAAACATATATTTAGACATTTGAAGTGTGTATTAGTGATACTTGAAAAGTTAGAAAACAGGAATACGCTGCTATTGTGAGTGCCATTCTGATTCTGAAAGAGGTCAAGCAGTTTAATTAGTTCTTGTGTGTTTCAAAATCTCTAATAGTATTTTATTGGATTCCTCGTGTCACAAAACATAGATTTAGACATTGATAGTGTTTTTAGTGATACCTACTCGAAAGTTTTGGAGAAAACGCGGAAATGCGGCGATGTGGGCGCCGCCATTTGGATTCTGAAAGAGGGCAAGCAGCTTTTTTGGTTTATATGTGTTTCAAAATCTCGAATAAGTATTTAATTGGGTTCCTCGTGTCTAAAAAACATATATGTTAGACATGAAATTGTGTATTAGTGATAATGCCTCGCTAAGTTACGAGAAAAACAGGAAATGGCGGCATTTGGATTTCTGAAGAGGGCAACAGTTTATTGTGTTCGTATGTGTTTCAAAATCTCTGAATAAGTATTATAATTTGATTCCTCATGTCTAAAAACATATATTAGACATTTAATTGTGTAATAGTCGATACCTACTTGCAAAGTTAAGAAAAACAGGAAATGGCGGCCATTTTGGGCGCCATTTTGGATTTGTGAAAGAGTCAAGCAGTTTAATTAGTTCTTGTGAATTTCAAATCTCTGAATAAGTATTTCATTGATTTTTGTGTCTCAAAACATATATTTAGACATTTGAGGTGTGTATAAGTGACACCTACTTGCCAAAGTTATGAGAAAAACAGGAAAATGGCGGCCATTTTGAACCGCCATCTTGGATTGCGGAAAACCCTCATGGAGGATTCATGAGACTTTTAGTATGTTATTCCAGACATATCCTGGACCTATCCTGAAATTCAGCTTGTTACCAGAAAATGTCCAGGTTTACCCCTATTTTGATCTAATGCTCTTGGCCTATGCACAGAAATTAGCATTTTAATGAGTTTCAAAATTCTGTACGAAGTTTTAAATACCTACACAATGCAATCATATAAAGCAAAAATTAATTTGAATTGCAATACGTTTGAATATTTTTGTTCTTGTTTTTGTTTTTGTTTTTGTTTTTTTTGTTGTTGTTTGTTGTTTGTTTTTTTTTTGGGGGGGGTTGTATTGTCTTACGGTGACACTAAATATCATTCCATTATGTTCATTACTCGCTATCTATTTATAAAGGAATATAAACTTAAAGCATTTTCATGAAGTGGAACGACTTAAAATGTGAATATCCCTTATGCTCAAGTGTTTGCTAAAGAACCCTGTGCAGAAACCGTGACAAGCATTCTCACTGTATTACAGTAACTTCACTTACAATATGCAGTTTCACCATTGAGGTACTTACCTGTAAGGGTCTTGAGTTCTTCTGTTACATAATTCAAGTAATTCCTGCAAAAGAAAAAGGAAGCAGGGATTTCAGGTTACTATCCCTGAGTTTGCTCTCATTGCGTTCAATACACTTGACTATCACTGACAATTTTGTGTGCTTTTGAAACATGAACCAGTGATAGATGATGATAATAAATAATGATTATTCTGTTTATTGTTCATGTTCTTGTTCTTCATCTTCTCCTTCCTATCGTTTACCTGTTATTCCTCTTCTTCTTTCTTTTTCTTTTGATCACTCTTCTTCTTTTGGTCTGTTTTTTTCTTTTCCTTCTTCTTACTCTCCTTCTGCCCTTCTCCAATTACTTACACTAATGCTGCTTCTACTACTACTACAACTACTTCTACTACTACTATTACTATTACTACTACTACTACTACTACTACTACTACTATTTCTACTTCTACTATAACTACTACTAATTCTACTAGTACTTCTACTACTTTTACTACTTCTACACTTCTGCTTCTACTGTAGTACTTCTACTACTACTACTACTTATACTTCTAGTACTTCTACTACTACTATTTCTTCTACTACTGCTACTTCTACTTCTATCTATTACTTCTACTTCTACCACTACTACTTCTACTACTGCTTTTACTTCTACTTCATCAACTACTTCTATTACTTCTACTTCTACCACTACTACTTCTTCTACTACTGCTTTTACTTCTACTTCATCAACTACTTCTACTACTTCTACTTCCTCTACTCCTACTGTTACTGTAACTATATTTACTTACCAACCGCCAAAAGCGAAGAGACCGGCATACAAGGCAAGAGCGATGTTTCCAACATCGAATGTCGTTCCCTCAAAAGAATTTTGCAAATTTTGGGTTTCACCTGTGGAATCAAGATGAGATGTCATGAAATCAACATGCTTCTACGAAACGAGTCCCAGGGGCACGACACTCAACTAAAATCACATAACCTCTCTGTGGTGCCTTAAGAAAGTTCATCATTAATTCTACATAGTTTGGCTCATGGAGCTCGATATCTGCCAAGTTTACTTATTAACTGAACATCCATTTTTATAAAGAATATTGAAATGTGATTTTCCTCCCCCCCCCCCCCCCGACGTAAATGAAGAACGATGATTCTTCAACATCAACACACAATGTGACTTGGCTAAACTACTACCGCATCCAGAGAAGATGTTTGAAAATTGTATAGTTTTTGCACTTTGGGGCCTTGCCCCTGAGCCACCAGCCAGGTGTATCATTTGAGGAAGCGTATCTGCCCTCCCCCAAGGATAATTCCTGCCAAGTTTGATGTAAATCCAATCATGCATTTTAAAGAAGAAGACGTGAAAATCTTATGTATACGACGCAAGCCGGACAAAGACCAATCACGAGAATTCGCTTGTTATCTGTACACGAAATGATTTACATTGTTTATCTATCATTTATTCAACAAAACAATCAGTCATATCTAGGCCAGTATTTACCCATATTATTGATACTCTACGGAGTTGAGATAAAAACCCGTTAATACGATGCCCAGGGGCGGATCCAGAAAGAAAAACAAAGGGGATTACCAGGTTGATTGGTGGGTAAAGTTTTGTCATGTTTTCGAAATTAGTGTTCATTATCATGTCATCGCGTGAGATTACGCGTCGTCTTTCAATGTACGCAGAATGTTGCATGATTCATCCGGAAAGTTATTTGTTGTATAAGACATTTTCAAGTTATTAGTATTTTAGGTTTCTATTCCACAGTTCAAAAAGAGAGCAACAAAAACACAATCCGGAGTTTTTGTGCTCCCCGTTCCGGGCACGGGAGAAAGGGAGCTAACGCAACCATTTTTACCATCAGCTAATTCGTGAAGCACTTGTTAATACAATTAAGTGTAATGAGTGAGCTTTGTCTTATCAGAAATTTAAAACAATGGATCTTGATGATAACACTTGTAGCTTGTGAGAAGTTAACACATATTATTGGTGCACTTTGAATGTACTGCTTATATTAATATTGAATCGATGAATTTATAACAAGGTACAGGTTTGATTTCCAAAGGAGACTGAATGTCCATTGTAGATTCTAGAAAGCAGAATGGTACCACAATACCCATGGTTGTTTCTTGGTGTTAGGATGCACACATTAGAGTTGTACTATTTCAAGTTATTTCCAAAACCACCTACCAAGAGAGCCGAGCGGTTTTCAGTTAACCTCCAAACAATCTCTGAATTTTGTACTTCACAACCATTTCTATAATGGAACTGGATTAGAAAGCAAGTACCTACATCTATCGTCAGACCAACATCTCCGAAAATATTGAAACTCCACTTGCAATGTTTCTGGAACCTTAAACTTTCTAAACAGTTTTGGGATACTGACGGTCGGTTTAGTTGGGGTCTTCACACTTTGAGAGGATTCGGAGATAAGGGGTCTCCGTGTTGCGTTAGGTCAATACGCTACTTCGATGCAGCGCCTTTCGGGAAGGTTTAGTTGGCCTAAACAAATAGCATATACACACTCGCGTCAAGCGTTTTCTGTCTTTTGTGAACCAGTGTTTTCACCTCAACGGAAGACAAAAACACACACAGATCTTAGTTGGTAAGAACAACCACCCAATGAAAATAACAGTGGGAAGCTTTCTAATCAAACACACAAAATAATGAAACAAATTTGCTGAGTTGTGGCAGAGTATACTATTCTCAATGAAACTGGTCACAGACTCTTTCCAATCACGTTTTTGTTTCCCAAGTGGCATTGAGTACATTACGCCAATACATGTACGTCCTTCCTTAATTAAACGAAGGTTTTCCATTGATACCAAGGACTACTGCTTTAAAGCGCAAGTTTAGTTTTGGGGAATTTTCTTTTATTTGAAAGCTTTATGCTCTCAGGTCATATCACACCAATAACAGATTCTGAATGTCTTTAGTTTTGTTTTAATTAATTAATGAACAATTTCGACTCTGATCTTTCTGATGAGGTATAATTCAGATAACCTTAACACCTTATTAACCCTTTGGATGCTATAATGTAAAATATAGTCGAAAATCTTGGGGTCCCCCCCCGAGATTTTTCATTAATTAAAAAACAAAACTAAACTAAAGACATTCAGAATTTGTTATTGGTGTGATATGACCTTTGGGCATAAAACTTTCACATAAAATATAAACAAACATCAAAACTAAACTTGTGCTTTAACCATGCCTTGCAATGTTGAATTGGGCAAGCAGGCTCATCTGGATCTCATCCATTAACTTTGAGGGTTGTCTCGTGTAACCAGCCAAAGGTTACTGCGGTATTACCAGTGCCGTTCCAGGTTTACATACAAGAGAAAAGGTAGGGGCCTTTGGAACGAATGGTTGACGGGGTGCTGAGCCTAAGACGTGAGATTACTGGCTGCAAATTAACGTGACAAGCCAATATGTTATCATTTGACCTCCTTTGACCTACGTATTGACCTTTGACCCTCAAATGACATTAACGTACCCCTATGCATCTATCATCCAAGTTTGGTTATAAATTGTCCTGTGGTTAGAAAGTTACCTAGTTTTGGCCCTTATAAGCCTTGTCCCCTTGGCCTCCCAGGGGACCACGTGTTCCATTTCAAGATCCATCCATCCCTCCCCCTAAGGATTTTTCCCACCAGGCTTCGTCTAAATCCACTGACGTGTATTAAATAAAATGATGTAAATGTCAGTTATTTCCACAGGACCATACCCCAACATGTAGCCCCCCTCTGGGGCCAAACGGTGCCAGCCTGGACGATCGCAATATCTCACTTGAGCCTTCGGCTCAGGTGAACTAAAAAAACAGAGACATTACTCAATGTCCCCCTTCGAAGTCCACTCCCAAAGTTAATTCACTTCAGCCACCCATGAAAGCCCTTGGCAAAGTCATCCTGTTGAAGTCCCTTAGCTTCCTCGTCACTGTGGCATTGATCTCTTGTTCGGAGGCGAAATGAGTTTCTTTGAGAACAGTCTCTACCCCTGGGGAAGGAGCAAACGTCGAACGGAGTTCAATGTGAGGCAGTTCTAGGCCAACAAATGAATCACAGCTCTAGACCACCTATCCTTTTCCCCAGATCGTGTACAGTACGACGTTTAGCTCTTCCCCACGCTAAAGATTGTACTCGAAGAAACTCATTTCGTCTCTGAATAAGAGAACAAAACCACTGTGTCGAGGTAGCAAGGGGACCTCAAGAAGGACTACTTTGTCGAATGCTATCGTGGGAGGCAGAAGCGAAGCTAGAAGTGTTTTAACTTCCGGAGGTGTTACTTGACAATGTCAATGAGTATTTTCTCTGTTTATTTGGGAATGAAACTGTTATGAGAAAAGTAGTGTTGCTTTTTTTTTTGTCACGCCCCGTATGTACCTGAAAGTGAGTTCTCCGATCGACTTACTTACCTCTGCATAACTGTACGATTCCAGTGATTATGATGATGATGAGAGCTATCACCTTCGCAGCTGTGAAGATATCCTGTACCCTGGTGGCCCATTTGACACTGTAGGCATTGATGAATGTGAGTACGGCTGTAGAGAGGTAGACACAAATGACAAAAAGAAACAAACACACGTGTAAGTCGTAGAAAAATGTAAGTGGGAAACATAAATAATCTCCTCAAAAAAAGTTTGGAAATCTGAGTTTGATCGGTAATATCTCCCGTTCTGTAGTAATAATCAATGCAAGCTTGGTATTATCGGAAAGATTATTTAATTTTCTTTAAAATGATACCCTTCTTGTTATGATTATGCCATTAGGGAAAGGGCAGTATCTTAAAATGTGGTGTAAAGTGTAAATGGAAAAGCTGCAAAATGAGGAGTTTAGATGACAGAATGACTGAACGGAAACAAACACTGATAAGTTTGTACACTAAAGAAACTCACTGTTAAATGCATACAGATTGTTGAAACTTTGTGAAGGTAAGTTATTATGCTGGTGATCCGACATTTGCTCCGGCGACAATACAAGACAAAGAGTTGGGGTTGGGTTGCCACTGGGTTTCCAGTTCAGAATAGGGTTAGGATTAGTATTTGGGTTAGGATTAAGGTTAGGGTTGAGGTCAGGGTTAGTGCTTGAAATAATTGTCGGATCAATTGCGCCGGAGCTAATGTTGGACATCCATTATGCCAAGCAGGGGTGTAGTCGAGGCCGGCCATTCCGAGTCACGAGGCCGCTGGAAAAATATTGTTCCCATAGATTTTGTACACGTGACTCGGTCCGAGGCCAAGGCCAAGGCCGGCAAATCCGGCCTCGACTACATCCCTGAATTGCCAGGTAAACCTAAAAGTCCAACACGTGGAAGAAACCCAGTGACGTATGACATTTACGTCCACGTTTCTCCGAAATTCGTTACTCTGTTTTAATTTTTCATATAATTTTTTTTGGAAACGTATGTATGCAATCTTAGTTATCTTTGTTATGACCGGAACCCGTGATTATTTGAATATACTCACTCCAACGGGCAATTAGGTCGTTAATTGGCCTTTGAAAATAATAAAATACCCAAAGGAGGCAGCAAAGCGTATTAATAATCTGCCGAGCTATCAGTGTCATGCATGGATACGACACCAGCGTCCGTCGTAAACCATGCACTGGAACTACATGTATGTGGACAACTTCTGTTTGTGTGGAGAACAAGCTAATAGTTTTACTTTCTTCATGTGACTGCATTTCCTCTAAGATTTTCAGAATATTTAATGCACAATTTTAAGGTGATTCTACTTTACCCACTTTAACACGATGTACTAGCGTCAAAAAATTAATATCCAATACGTTTATACCCTACCAGCAATTATTGAAGAGCTTTAACCTTGGAGTGGGACATTACATTGCACCGTGCAGATTTACAATTCTGTCAAAATGCCGTGTGTCACAGTGGTTATCGTTCTGTTCCAGCATCAGGCAATTCTGTGGAGCTAACCAGATGTTTAAATGTTCACCATGTTACAATCATGTCAACATCTATTGTATTGGCAGTGGGCCATACTCGGGTCACGACTTCCGAAGTATGAACAATCGTATACTGATTTGTTTCGCGCTCAATATTCTCCTACGATTTACATGTACATGTACATCGTACACTTTGGCTCATCCCATAATGCTTCAATGTGACAACGATTAACACGTACACACACAAACTAACAAAACAGAAATTTAAGACAGTATAGTTATTGATGAAACATAACATTTTTATTGTGTTGTTACATACACCTTCATGGCTACATCATGGCCCCTGAAATACCACACGCTGCGAAACGCACGGACAACCTGAAACGTGATAAAAACGTGATGAAAACGTGATGCGGTGCGAACGGGAAGTATAAAAATGACACTTAAAAATATAGCAGTGCCAAATAGAGGTTCTTTAATTTATCATCACTCTGCACATATTTTTTGAAAAGGAGAGGGTAAATATAAAACTATTTATAGGCAGCTGAGTACGTATATTGAAGTTTACTGTAGAATACAGTAATCTAGAAATTAGAGCAAGTTACCGGCAAACGGGCTGCCGGTGAAATACAATACATTTTACACAAATTTGCATGAAAGGCGGATGTTTTAATCAAGCTGTTAATAAATAAAATGATGGAGCACCACAGTTACGAATCAACGGTAAGCGTGGGTCACTATAGCATGACATTTAGTTACGTCATTGGAGGACCCAGAAGTGTTAGATGGAATTATTCTATCCCATACGTTGGCCTTGACGAATACCCAATTGATGACCTCGATCGAGCGAAATTTCTGTAGCATCATTGTGAGAGCAAGTGGCAGACTGGGGTGAAAATGAGTTTTGATGAAGACCACAAATTAGAAAGTATTTGAGTTTGTTGTGATAATTATGTCCTCGCCTTAAACAGAATCGATTTCTGCGCAAATAACTTGCCCACGAATCACACATTCGTGCTATATACGAATCAAAAATGTGGCGCCACACTATTGTTCGGAACTACTGATTCTGACTGGAGGCAGTTTGGAGATTGCAACGTGACTTGGTAATTAGCTGTTATTCATTACTATTATGTGGTAAATGTAGGAGTGACTTTAATGATAATAGTGTCTCTAAAATCTGATGGTATCGTATCCCCATTGACGAAAACCAACCAATCTTCCAACTGACCAACCAACCAAGCGACCCACCGAACGACCGACTGACCAACTAGCTAAACGTGCTTATGCATTTCTTGACCAAAGTGGGAAAACAGGAGTCTGACAAACCAAACATCTTTAAAAAAAAAACAATGCCACAGTTTTAAAAATGTGAGCTACATAATCCTCCATGCTCTTAGTGTCTTTGATAAAGTTTGAAAATGAAGCCCTGAAAAAAATTGTATTTCAAAGTGATCATTTAGTGCTTTAAAAGAGTGAAAATATAATTACTGTATGAGTTTCCAGCTTGACCTGTCCATTTCCTCCCATAGACTAGCGTGCTATACGTATATCTAGACTATTTTATAGTCCACCTGATGAACAAGCCATGGGTGATGTTTATCCATGCATACCTTGCCAGTGGCAGCATTCATTTCCTAACCTTTGTATTCCAGAATGTCTGTCTATTTTAGCACTATACACGTATTATGTAGCTCAGATATCAAAGTTTGACCTTTATTTAAAATGTAAGTTCCACTTTGTTAAAAGGCATTATCAAAACCTTTTTCACTGGCAAGGTGCGTAGTGTAGCACGTGGTACTACACACCAGTGTATGGGCACAATGCGAACACGTGGTACAATCTCACAGTACTACGGTGTACAAATAACGGATACACTAATTGTTAAACACATATTTTCTTATCAACGGTAAATGAGTCTTTGTTGAATTATCACTTCAATCGAGGTTGGCAAATACGAATTATCTTCAGTAGCAAACATTACGCGCGAATTTAATACAATGGAGTAATTCACAAGGCATGTCTCTGTACCGATTTCACAAAGAATTTACTGAGTTATCAACGCTTCGGTTCATGCAGCTAGCACACTGAACAATAATAATTCATTGATGTAATTTCATGTAACGTTTTTGTCCGATGACTGGGGCGTAATAAGTAAAATCCCATTTGAGTGGGTACAGATGACGATGAAAACATAGTTGCTTGATGAAGAATTTCATCGGAGGAAACGGCTCTTGTAAAATCCTCCATTATTTTTAAGTCGTTTTATTTGAAACCAATTGTACTTTCAAATCTTTAGTCAGAAATCTAGCTTCATTTCATGCAATCGTAACAATCACAGTTAGCCATAAACGATATATGAATTCCTTATGCATGTTATTGGGGGGGGGGGTATCATCTGTATGCCAAAGTCCGCTTAATTTAATATCAATTATGCTTAATGAACGTAACCCAGCCCCATTACATAACAGCTACATAGAGAGTTGAATTGGGCCGGAAATATTGTTCATTAATAGGCTATATTATGCTTCGGATACAACTGTAGACTATAGTGATACGTGTGATGAATATATTTGCACCCT
Organism: Eucidaris tribuloides; assembly: GCA_001188425.1. Taxonomy (NCBI): domain Eukaryota; kingdom Metazoa; phylum Echinodermata; class Echinoidea; order Cidaroida; family Cidaridae; genus Eucidaris; species Eucidaris tribuloides. Next base: position 37,387 of record JZLH01S0338865.1, read on the forward strand.
CGTATCAGGGAGATGGGACTTTGCTCCATCGGCGTCAATATACAGATGACGTCACGCGAGGGTTCACACCACAATCCGGATAGTAATCCCGCCACGTGAGCCGCACACTGATCGAGGTACGGATCGAAGTCCGGGTGTTGCACACTGTGAACCAACTTGTATTTCACACGTGCCAGTGCTGCACACGTGAAAGTTATCTGTGTTCGGATCATGGGATCGACCTGGGTATTATCCAAATTGAATACCAGCCAGGAGATCCGAACACATATTGAAAATGACATGACATTGCATCAGCACCCCCCCCCTCCCATTTCTTGAGATGTGGGTCAGTATACTGTCAAAGCAAATAGGTGCATGGTATATCAACAAGATTTTGTCCTTTTACCCCAAACCTAGTTTTCTGTTAAGTCAAGAGATTTAGAGACACGGTTGAGTAAAATCCGTAACCATATACAAGGACATCGTGCACACCACATTTGAGTAAAATGAGCAGAAACTGGGGAATAAATGTCCCCCCCCCCCCGATTGTGTGGACAGCATTATAAGCAGGAAGGTGTGAGAAAGTATGTAATGTGGATTTCTCACCAAGCATCCACATGTGGTAAAGGATAACATTATATTATATTGAAGGTCCACAGTCGAAGCAGGTTGAAATGGCGACCCCTTAATGCAAAAGAGGCACTTTTTTTTTGTCCATAATTAAAAAAAAAACCAGCTTTGGTCATATGATGAAATAATGCAGTCATTTTCCTCTAGCAACCTATCCACCACGTCAGCGTACTACCCCACTTTGCATATATTGTAAGAAGATTTAATGTTAAAGGTGAAATGTGAAAGTTTGTAGTCTTGTATTGTTGTGTTTACGCCGAGGTTGTGTTCCTAGCCCAGCAGCAGTTAGGCGCTCAAGATCGGGCCTTTTCAGTCCTCTTCTATACCCATTTCTAATCCTGGGTGGGGATAAACTGTCTTACCCAAAGAAACAAACGCCGTGACAGGATTCAAAACGTAGATCTCCTAATCGGGAAACCACAATCTTGTCCGCTAAGCCACGATTATTCGAAAATAGACACCCTTTTCAATAGTAGTGAGGGCAAGGGTATAACACTCTCAATCAGCGAGCAACAATAACGTTGTGTTCAGTCCAATGCGAACCAAACATGATTTTTAAATGGTTGAAAACAAAATCAACTTCCTTTACTTCGTTGTTGGAGATATATTAGCCGACATAATATAACCACGTGCCCCATCTTCAATGTTTGTCCATGCATGCCTCTATACACACTACGTCATTTCACGTCCTAGACATGTCCTTGAGTACAATTAAAGTACGATGAATACCGAGTCGTGTTTGCCAGATAAAACAATTTCGGTAGGTCCATGGGACGAGTGGCTTCATTGAAGGGAGTCAAGTGGACAGACGGTCTATTGACATTGGCCGAACAAAAACATGTTGGTAAAGACGAGACAAGATTCACCAAATGACGGGCAAAGTGCCAGTGCATACTTGCCATAGAAGACCCGTATCGCCTTCCGAGGACACACCACGTGCAAGTGACCCATCACACGGGACGCCGTGTCAGTTCTCTTCGGGTGGGCATCGGGTATCCATGACATTTTTGCTCCTGCCACATTGCTCCGAGCCTTCGACGATCATTGCATACACTAACTCTAACATCAACCGTAATCCTAAGCATAACCTTACCCCTAAACCGATTTTGGAATTTGGACCCAATGCCAACCGAATTTCCAACTCTTTGTATTCTGAGAAATTGTCACCGGAACAACTGTCGACATAGAGTGCGTCATTCCTTAAATAAGAGGAGTATACAGTTGAGAAAAATATCTAAATTTCCAAGAACACGGCAGCTGTAGGCCTATATACTCTGTAAAATGGTTTGGTCAGAATAACCGATAACAATGATTGGTGGACAATGGTCAAAATCTTTTTTTCGGGGGGGGGGGGTCAACATGTGCAAATTATCGGTCAAAATCCACCACCAAATGTAGTCATTTTTTTTACTCTTTTTCTTTATCACACACAAAACTTTCAAATTGTCATTTGAATTAGATAATTACACAAGAGCAGTCATATTTTCACTTACAATTTCATAACGTCTGAGTAATAGGAGCGCGTATGTAACTAATTTAAATATATACGTTATATTTATACGTTATATTTCGCTCAAATACATCCGTTAATGTCACCGATTGCAATAAATTAGCCAACCAACTTTGATAAACAAAACAGAGTTGTGACAGAATTCACACTATAGCGTGCAGCGAAGAGTGAAACTCGTCTTCTTGAAATCTTGCAGACGAACTCCAAAATACCGCCCGCGGGGGCAAACAATAACGTCTCAAGGGTACACGTAGGTTGTTATTAGAATTAGACAAGGTAGGAAACTACACGGGGTGCTTGCGGGGTCAGTTTTCCACAGCCACTGCTCCTATATAAAGCCGGGCCTAATTTCCGGGACTCGCCACAACCCAGCTGCTCCCGACAAGTGACGTCATGTGTATAGGTTGACATCTACCGTAGACGACGTAGACCCAATGGCGGATCCCGGGGGTCCAGGAAGGGGAGCCAAATTGGTCGCGGTCCCCTGTTTTAAAGCCCCTCCCACCAAATGTGTAATGCGTTGGAGGGAATCACAAGGCCAGTCTTCCGTTGCCTTTTCAACTCAGAATGACACAAGAACTGCTTCACGAAGACATGGACTTCGGTCGCCCCTCTTGGAAAATCCTGGAGCCACCCCTGAGAGCCGATCGTCGAGCTTTCTGCCTCATCTCTGGAAATAAATACATCGATCGATTTTGCACTGTCTTATTTTTAGATTAACTGATGATATGTCGATGGATGATGGACAGAAAAAATATATTTCAGTGAAAATTAGCCAAAACAACTTATTATTATGGTAGATCAGTGTGAAAAACTATAGTGTATCCTTTACGGGAATTACATCACCCGTATTGTTAATATGAATTACGCGACTAACGCGAGTAATTCCATTACGAGAGTTTCGTCTTCAGTCATGGGCGCAAATCCACGAAGAGAATTCTATTCATGTGGGGGGGGGGGGGGGAACACAACAATAGGGTGTCCCCCCCCCACTTGATAGAATTTCCTGCGTGGATTGCGCCGCCTGTCTCAGTATATATGTAAAATGCTCCGACATAGCAATGTAGTATTACAACCCAAGTATATGCGAGAAGTTGAGCTATTACTAATTGTATTGATCTCCATCATATCTAAAGATGAAAACTAGAGTTCGACTCGCGGCCAGTCGCATGCGGTATCCTCCGCCTCAGTGCCCCACCATGTTAGAGTTAACCGCAATTACATAACACCTCCTTACTGAATTAATACGCAGAAAATGGCATTTGGACAATTAGTTCTTGACCTTTGACCTTGACCTGACCTGATCCTTTGACTCATACCAAAATATTTGTCGTGTGCTTTAACCTAACCGCCAATTACATTTCAAACTGACAACTCCTTACTGAAAATTAAGCTAGAAAATGGATTTGGCGACAAACGTTATTGTACTTTGACCCTTCAGCTTGAACTTGACCCCTGTGACTCTACAATTATTTTTCTTTTTGGTTTGAACTAACCCCAAATTTCATCAACAGTGAGCACTTTTACTGAAGTTACTAGGCAGAAAATTGACATTTTGGGATAAAAGTTCATTGACCTTTGACCTCCGGGGCCCCCTTCACCATTGACCCTGTTGACTCTACCAATTATATTTGCTTTTAGTTATTCACCTACGCAAATTACAATCAGCAGTGAGCACTCCTAAGGAATTATTCAAAATGAGCATTTTTGGCGACAAGTTCATATTGACCTCTTTGACCCGTTGACTAGACCTTTGACCCTTGCTACTTCTCACATATAATTTGTTTTTGGATTTGAACCTAATCACCAAAATTACATCATCAGTGAAGCACTCCTAACTGAAGTTATAGGCCAGGAATACATTTTGGACAAAGTATCATTGACCTTGACCCCTTACTTCCGACGCTTTTGACCCTGTGACTCTATCACTTAATATTTGCTTTGTTCTTAATCTAACGCACCAATTTTCATCAACAGTGAGCACTCCTAACTGGAGTATAGGCAGAAACGGCATTTTAGGATAAGTTATTGACCTTTGACTCTTGACCCTTGACGGTTGTCCCAAAATCTAATCATTCATCCATTGCCTAGTGGTCATCTTGGTCCAAATTATCAAAAATCCCTCAATGCGTACTTCAGTAATCTCTTTGTCACATAGAAGTGCTGAGCGAACGTACGCACGGACGTACGACGCCACGAACGCACGGAACGAACGGACGCCACGACGTACGCGACGGCAACCCGAAACATAATGCCTCCGCTCCTTACGGGGCGGAGGCGATAAACAACACGAAATGTATATTTGATTGGAACATATTTCACAGACATGACAGAAACTGGAAGCGTTGAAAATACACTTCTCTAATAAACTCCCGAACTCCTGTGACGTCACTTTTACGTCGCTCACTCATCAAGTGAACTTATTCATGGGGGAATTATGGTTTTGATCAATCTAGGAAATAGCATGATCAGAGAATCTCAATAACCCGACGTTGTCACATTGTAAAGATTGAAAAAAAAAATCACATGTAATAGACAATCACTGAAATGAACGCTTTCTGCATTCACAGCTACTGAAGAATTTCAATTCCGAGACACCTACTAAACCCATGCCTACACGCAATTTGAACCACTCCTACTGAAATGCACAATACAAATGTATAATATTATATTCGCAAGATATCCGTCAGACACAACGCCTACATATCATTAAATTTAATGGCTGGTATTCTCAATGGCGGACTAACATAATCACCTACCTGACTAACTCTGGATTGTTGATCGCCTGTTTTATGAAACTCCACTTCAAACAATATTTCACGGTTGGTGCTTTGATATGCAACAAAAATTAATAACCATGTAATTTTTGTTGTAAAATGAATTGGAATTTTTATTTTCCAACATATTTTGCGCTGCTATATGTTCACCATAATTACAAATTTTAATAATTAAACATGAAATAAATGTGTCAATACTTGGCATTCCGTAGAACAGGTGACTAACGTTTGTGAGTTAGTCAGGGTAATAAGTTGGTCCACTTTCGAGAATACCGACCTTTAAATTGACATTTTGTTGTATCCACACCTGCTGCAATGAAATAGGTCATTTCACAATCATTTGAACTCTACGTATTATACGACATTCTCAAATACAGGTCACTAACACAGGCTTATCAACAGATAAACGTTAATATTATGTACAAAATATTTTGAAACATAATTTCAGTGTTATTCTCTTGTTTTCAAATTATTTGGATGGGCACGTCATCACATGACCACATCTCCTCCGCTGACATCTGTTCATATTTCATGTCGTATCAATATTTAAATATACCGTTTCAATTTGTCTTGTTAGATGATCTTCTACAGCCATTCAAGATTGATTTCCGTCAGTGTTTTGTTTTCAAATTATCAAATAGTATTTTCTTTTCAAATTATCAAATAGTGACAGATAAATGAAGCCAGAAGTTTGAAGAGTCATTTAAAATCAGGGCACATTCGCATGTTTTTTTTTTTTTTTTTTTTAAAAGTTCGCGATCACGCAGAACCTGGCTGTACTGGTTGTACTGTCGACAGGTGTGTGGAAGAGAAATACAGAATATAAATGTATACTTTGTGTACACAGTACACGCGGTTTATTAACGCACATAACAAACAACCCATGTTCTGTAATATCCGGTTTGGAAATGACTGCAACACTGACATCCACTGCTTTTTTATGCTTCCGCAACGAAAATGCTGGATGTGTTTTCGGGTTGTTGGTCGTGCGTCGTGCATGCGTGCGTTAGTCTGTCCGTCCGTCCGTTATCGCGATAACTTAAGAACGGCTGGTCGGATTTTGATGTAACTGATATGAAGTACGCATTAGAAGATGCCGATGAACTGATCAGATTTTGGAGTTGAAACTACAGTGTGTCTCAAAAATAATTGTGCAAGTCAAAAGCGCCCTCTTTGGTAATGATAAGAACATTTATGTGACGTCATGCTAACATCACCGTCAAGGGCATAGTCTTAGCTTTCAAATGCCGTTTGTTCTGTTCAGTTTGCTTGTTTTAATACCGAGATATGTTTAATTTAACGCGAAAGGGTAAAATCACAAATGTGCCACTTTTACTACAGCCAACAATAGCATCAGGCCCTCTTCCCGTAAAAATGACACAACTGTGATTCCACCATTTTGTTTTTTACAATATATCTTGAGATCAAAACAAGCAAATTGAACAAAACAAACAGTATCTTAAAGCTAAGACGTTGCCCTTAATGTTGACGTAAACATTGTGTCGCAGCAGTATTTTCGAACTGTCAAAGAGGGCGCTTTTCCCCTTGAAATATTTTTTGAGATGTGTTGCAGCATGTCTAAAATTTTTGCAAGAAAAGAGCGCCCTCTTCGGCAATGAGACAATACCCCGGTGACATGATGCTTACATCAACGTCAAGAGCAAAGTCTTAGCTTTAAAATGCCATTTGTGTTGTTCAATTTGCTTGTTTTAATCTTGAGATATAATAACAAAAGGGTGGAATCACAATTGTGTCAATTTTACAAGGGATTTTAGTAAAAGTGGCACAATTGCAATTTTACCCTTTCTTATTTAAATTAACATATCTCAAGATTAAGACAAGCCAATTGAACCAAACTAACGGTATTTGAAAGCTAAGACTATGCTCCTGACGATGATGTTAACATCATGTCACGAGAGTATTTTCCAATTGCCAAAGAGGGCGGTTTTCACTTGCACAATTTTTTTTGAGACACACTGTGTAGTTCAAAGATCCCGAGGCCTCATACATGCCTGATTTCATATTATTACAATTGTTAACTCTCAAGTCTCAAGAGTTCCTTTAAAAGCTGGGTATGACGTATTAATTTTCTATTGTTAAAGGCATCGTATAACAATATTTCCATTTAAAAAATGTGAGTTTCATGTTCCTCCATGCTATTGTCTTTCATATGGTCTAAAAATGAAGCCCTGAAAAACATTACATTACAAAATGATCATGAAGTGCTTTAAAAAAGGTAAAAATTACTGAGACTTCCAGGTTTCCCCCATAGACTGCTGTGTTGCAGAATTTTCATCGGCCGAGAATAATTCATATGCCAACTTTTATCTATACTTATTTTACAAATGACAGCATGACTGTCTGAACTTTTGTGTTCTAGGGTGTTTATTTGTCCATTTGAACACTGTCAGATGTGTCAGACAGCAAAGTTTGACAATGTTTTAAACGGATCTTCCACAATGTTATATAGTTTCTTTAAAATAGGATTTATTAATAGTAACATTTACTGAAAGAAAACGACCTAATCAGGCTAATGTATTTGCTACATTGCACATTATCAGGGTTATTGATGTTTCTTACAGACCCCACATTTCGTCTAGACAAACACATTATCTCTGTGTGTAAACAGTGCAAAACTGTCATTAATTCTTATTGCAAGTCAAAGATCAAGTTGTCAGCAAGCAATTACTACTTTAGAAACAGGACCGAGTGCAGACTAGACTATTATAGTGATGTACTGACGTCGGATTCAAACAGTTATATACCAACGTGTGCAAATCTGCCAAACTTCCACACATTCTGACATCGTGTGCATAATATCTGTTCATGCACGGCCATGATTCTTGTGTAAAATTTCGACACGGTATGTAGTCAACTAGTCATCCTCTAAATCCAGGCATTATCGACGTGACAATCCCGACCTTCAGAGAGCAATTCTTGTAAAGTAATCCATATGAATTCAGAGTGGAAAAGTTGGTTTCTGAAGATTTTCACAAGAAATAAATGTCAGTGAATTTTTCTGTACCTGGGGAGACTATCTGAGCTTTAAAGATTGTGTCATTCATTTGCACGTCAAAAAACACCTAAATGAATGAAATCAGCTGAAATCATATCCAATGTGAAGATTGATATAAATAAACATCTCTCATAGAAACTTGGGGTAAAATATTGAGTTTTGGTGAAAATCTGGACGGT